>JAOXYD010000002.1:10264699-10274851 GCA_028565735.1 Pinacopodium congolense
TATCAGCACTACCACTTAAACTCCATTGGTTATTACTGTTATTTTCTACATTTATGCTAGACATCTTCACCATTGATTCTATTATCGTAATCTATAAATTTTGAATATAAAGTCATCTATGTAGATGACATGTATGTACAAAAAAAATATTCAAAATTGTTTATGTAGAAAAAAATTTAAATTTTAAAACCTAATTAAACAAAACCCAAAGTAACCTTCTATCAAAAAATTCTAACTTATGAAATTTGAACAAAAACTAAAATCAAAGTTGGAAAAATGAAATTAAAAATCTCTATTAATATATAAATATATATTCAGTAATTCCATATAATGTCAAGAAACTAAACTATGAAATTTGAAAATAACAATTCAATACTTTGAAAAGTGAAACAATGTAATCGACTAGGAAATCGTTTAACTAAAAAAATTGAAACCATAAACATTGAAATAAAACCATAAACATTTGGCATTATAGGGACATGAAGTCTTTGGAATGAAAACATTGAACCAAGCTAATAATACGAAACAAATCAACGAAAGGATGAAGACAATGGGAAAAGCTAAATAAAAGAAACTAAGGAATGGCCCTAATCACGTTTCAAGTATCTGTAGCAAGTTACAAGTCTAAGCTCCAATGGAAAGCTTCAAACTTTGTTAGAGTCGACCCCTCCTTATGCTCGCTCCAGCTGCTAACTTTCTTTCTTTTTAACTCCTTATTCAATTATGCTTTTTTTCTATTTGTTTCCAGCCAACCTTCCAAAAGAAGAGAGTCCACTTCTAGGGTTACGTGAAAATTCAAGTTTAAAGGCCTCCCAAAACATCTTTTTCTTGGTCATTTTATGCAACTCCTTTTTAATCCAAGTGCTACATTTTAGGTCATTAACATCCAGCTCTCTCCAGCAGGTCTCCCTTTGTCCATCACTTATCCAGCTCTCTCCTAAAAGAAGAGTGTCCACTCCTAGGCTCTTGGGTGAACAAATTTATTAAATGGTGCTATTGACTTGCTTTATCTTAATAGTAGACTCAAAGATAATGACTAAGTTCCAAGCTTCACTAGCAAAAGATCTTTTCATATAGTGTTCACACTAGCATCGTTACTTTATATGTCTTTCATACCTAGATGATCTTGGAGTAGGTTCAAGATTATGGTTTCTGAATTAAAAAAGATTTAACCTTTGGTGGACAAATTTGAAAACTATTCCACCTTTTCTAGCATTTTTAATTTAGCATAAATTATAAACCAAAATGATTATGATTATATCTTTTGAAACTTGTATTAGAATGACTCGTTTTATAGTGGTGATCATATGAAATATTTTCAGGACAGTGGCAACAAAAAAAAAGTATGTTGGCTTGTTGATGGTGGGGAAGACATTTGCTGTTATAGAATTTGGGAAGGTTGAACATGAAGTTGCAAGACATGTCGAAGGTCTAGGCATGCACGACATTGCTAATTAAAAATTAAAAAATTTAATACAATGAATATAGATGCAAGAATTGAAAACTATGAGTGATATTATGATTATAAATTATTACAATTCATCATAGTTACAATTTCCTAAATTGGTAAAATAGAAATTAAGGCTTAAACATAATTACATATGAGGTTGTAGTTGCAATTATAATCCAAATTAATTTGTTCTTTCATTTATTAGAGAATACCATATAAGTAGTACTTAAGCATGCTATTTTGTATATATTTGAATAACATAATTTTTGCTTCTTTGCTTTTCTTCTTATTTTTTTTTCATAATTGAAGTACGAACTTGTCAAACTTCTTTCTTTTCAACATGTACTTGTATTCAAATATGAAACCTGCATATACACACAAATTGAGCATAAATTGAGTATTTAAACACCAGAATATGATTGAAATCACGATAAAATTCATAAGAAAATATAAAATATTTCAATCCTATCGTTTAACAAAAAATAATTACCTATACACACACACACACACACACACACACACACACACGATGTTTCTCATAGAAAAGGGAGATGTTGATTTTGCTTTTTGCTTTTAATCTTTTCAAATAACCCACTTAATTTTTATTTAGTCACATAAATCATTATATTCATATAAGTAAAATTTTAAAAACCGCAGAAATAAGTTTTTATTTCTCAGATAAAAAAAGCTCACTTAAGTTAAAAGGCTCATTTTAAAATTATTAGCAAACAAATTAAAATTCTTATTTTTTATTACTAAAAGTACTATGAATAATTATCTCAAAAAATTAATTAAACATATTATTATTTAGAATTTAGAGTTTGTGGAATGACAATCAAATTTTTTATCTATATATATATGAAACTTCATTTAACCCGAGAGGTCAATTCGCATTGATCTGACCTGAATTTAGCCCAACTCCATCAACCTAAAATTGACCTAAACTCCAATTAACTCGGCTTGAACCTAAAAGCCTTTCAACACGACATGATCAGAACCCAAAATGGCTTGACCTGAACCCAAATTAATGTTGACCTAATTAAACCTAAACTCAAATATCCTGACCTAAACCCAACCCGACATACCCGATTGACATCCCTAAGCATAGTTAAAAGTGCAATTATTGTTGCCTTTTCATTAAGGCAATAGAATTAATGTCGTTAATAAAGTGGCGTTGATATAGATATAAAGCAACACAACTTTTTGATTAGGCAACAAAATAAAAAGTGTTGCCTTAAGTTTTATCTAAGGCAACAAAATAGTTTTAACATATAGTAACAATTTGAATCATTATAAGGTAACAAATTAATTATTTTTAGATAACGATTTTTAATAGTAAAAGCAATAGCATATCATTTCTTTAGCAACGACGAGTTAATGTAAAAATAAGACCCTATCATTGAGTAGACAATAATCATATATACTTTAATATTGAATATAAAGACAATAAAACATAGTATCAAAAGTGGTTATATATTCATGAATGCATACCATATCCAAAATAAAATAACCAAAATATAGATTGATGGAATTCAATCTTCAACATATTCAAAATACAATAGATAAAAAATGTCCAAACATTCACCTACATGATCTTCTTCTAGGATATATACTTGCAAAACTCTTAGGACTAATTGTATGCATTTCAGTTTGTTGTTTTCTATTTTGAATATTTTTCTCATCAATTTGCTACATATTGAAATATTGTATTTATTAGATATCATGAAACCAATTTGTAAAAAAAAAAAATTATTACCATACCTTTACATCGGGGTGGTTCCAATAAGCAATAAGCTCTTCGAAGACTTCTTTACTTATGTAATTTGGACGATTGGCTATTCTTTCTGCATATGTTGTATATTATTTGAAATGTTTTCTCTTCACTATACATTTTTAAATTCTCCATGCATCCCCAATAATCTTTAATATCCATTCTTTACCTTTTAATGGTATAATAAATCTCTTTTGCTATGTAATCAAATATTCAGTTAAATTTCATAAATTAAATTGAAAGGAGTATTAACGTAAAGGTTTCTTACATTAACATATTCCCAAATAAATTCATTGGGAATATTACGCCAATTGGCATAATTCAGAGGTGCAAGATTTTGTTTACGAGCCACAGTACCCAAGAAGAGTGTGAATTCCGTTAGCGTCTTCTCATTAGGGCCAATTACCTGATTAAGAGTATTTAAAAAATTGGTTTATGATGATCCACGGATCTTGCATGAACCTCCTTGAGCAAAGTTGGACCTCTACTCCTCTTCTTCACAAATTCTACATTAAAAACAATTATAAATGTCAGTATATAACAAATTCTATATCACTTGGTGTTTTTTGCTTTTTGGCCTTCCCAAACACATTATTATACCCATTAATGAGCTCTAACACATCGGATCCTGACAAAGAAATTGTTGACTCTCCCAACTCTATATCACCATTAAATGATCTTTTATCATGCCTCCATGGATGATTTATATAAAAAAACTTTCGATGATTGAGATAACAAGTCTTCCTATTATGCTTTAAATATTAAGAGTGAGTTTCATAAGGACAATTGGGGCGTGCTAATTTCCCCTTTGTACTCCATCCAGATAACATTGCATATCCTAGAAAGTCACTAATTGTACATAATAAAGCTGCATACATCTTAAATGATTGATTAGTTGAAGCACCATCTGTCTCTACCCTAAACTTCCACAACTCTATTAGCTCCTTAATTAATGGTTGTAAATAAATGTCAATATCCTTTCTGGGAGAAGTTAGGCCAATTATAATTGAAGACAATATTGAATTTTCTAATTTTAGACATCTTCATGGTGCCAAGTTGTAGTTTACCAAGATTATAGGCTATGTACTATGTGAAATGGATTGAATCCATCACTGTGTAGAACTAATATGACATTACGAGGATCTCGTGCAAAATTAGGACACAATAAGTCAAATTCTTTCTAAGCTTGGGCATCGGCAGGATGCCTTAAATTACCATCTTTAGTACGCCTTTTGTCATGCCATTTCATGAATTCACCCAACTCTGGACGCATGTAAAGACGTTACAACCTCAGTTTTTATGAAAAATATCTAAATATCTTAGTTGTAATTTGTCTCACTTTTGAGCTTATATGATCATTTCTATTATCTTCACTACTATAATTTTGCTTCAACCTAGATACACCACACACTTTATAGCTAGTTGCTTTCTCATCATTGCCTCAGTATAGAATACAATCATTATGACATGCATGTATTTTTTCATAGTGAAGACCTATGCTTCACAATTTTCTTCGTTACATTAAAAGACTCAGGAATCTTTGCATTGGGAAATGCCTCTTTAAGTAATCCCATGAGATCAGTATATGCTGCATTACTAATTCCATGGGTACACTTGAAAAGATATAGTCGAATAATGAAAGAAAGTTTCGAAAAAACTTGATACCAGGATATAATTCTTGTTTTCTTTCCTCTACCAACCTATAGAACTTCTTAGCATCAACATTCGGACTATTACTAACTCTTGCACACTATTGGTGCCTTCATCTAAATCTCTGAAGTTGTCATGTAGTAATCCATCTATATTATCATGCATTGACCTTCCATTAAATTTATTACTATTATCCACATTCATACTTGCATTAATTGATCCGTCCTCAATAAAATCCCAACCATCACGACCTAGGGTGAATCCATCAACAATTAGATGATCGTATACAATATTTCTTGAATTCAAATAATAATTACAACACTTCTTATAAGGACAAGAAATTCCATTCCCATTAGTCACTTTGGAAAAGGCCATTTCAAGAAAATGATCAACGATACTCATATATTCATCACTATATCTTAGAAAAGTCATTCAATTCCTATCTCCCTTTTCTATAAATAGGTTATTGTTCATTAAAATAGCATAGACAATATATAATATGCTAATAACCAAGAAACAAAAATATACAATATTTTCATTGCGACATAAATCACATTTTGATTGGTTTATATACTTATTGCCTTTATAATATTTAATTCTATAATTGCATAATACTAATATTACAAATATAGTCTAGATTATTAACATAGTTTTTGGTAATTGTATTTATAATCCTCTAAATTACAGCATACCATGCAATTTTTGCAAATTAAAACCCATGAGATAAAAGCTAAAATGTCCTTAAGTAAAGGAGCTTCTCGCATGATTAATATGTTTTTTTTTTTGTAACATCCATTTCACATGCAAGCAACACACTTAGAAACACCTTTTCATTACTCCAAGCAATGAATTTATGAGAAAGAGGGTTCAAAATGTTGTGTTCAAGACAACAAAATATAGCTTAAATGCAGAGAAGGAATAATGTGCATAGAACCCAACAGAACCTAGTTTGAACATGGGAATCCAAATTAGATTTGGAACAAAAATTCCAAATAGATTTAGAACACAATGTAAGGACTCAGTGTACGGTAGTTCAACAATAATTCAGCAATGGTAGATAACATAGGATGTTTTACTTGGTCTAAACATGGAACATATTTGGGGTATGATGTTAAAAAATGGAGAACTTTAATGCCGAAAAACTTCAACATTGAACTTTTTAAGAAATGACCAAACAATTAAGGATGACACAGAAGTAAACATTTGTTTCATTAACAACACAACACAAGTCCTCAAAGTATGAAGCTTCAACACCTGTTTTCGTATTTATTCTTGTTAAGATAATAATGAATAGTATAGGGAGAACTAAGAATGACACATAAGTAAACAAAGACCAATTAAAAATGAAATGAAAACATGCATTGAACAATAATATCTATGAGCTTTTGTCTTAATGAATCTTTATTTTGTTCCTAATAACAAGCCACTACAAATATCATCCATAAATTTTGTGAATTTCATATAGGAAAACCACTTCAAATATCATACAAAAGAGCCACTGCACATAGAGACAAACAATAGAGAAATCATCACTAACTAGAGTTTAAGCTAATGAAGACAAACAGTAGAGAAGCAGACATGGTCATGGCAGAGGTAGTTAATTGTAGTCAAAGAAGAGAAGGATGCTGCTGGAGAGACGTTGATGGGCTAGAAAATAAAACAATGCTTATACTTAGGGAGGGAGGGAAATAAAAGCCGAAACATTACAATAGATGAACGAGTGAAAAACGAAACGGTGAGCTGGGTAATTAATTGGCTTTCAATAGGCAACGCATAAACTGTTGGCAATACAGTTAACTAGTTGCAGAACACACCCGTTAAAGCAACACAACAAAGTGGTTTATAACAACAAAAATTAAATGCTAGGTGATGGGTTCCTCTCCCACAAACAATGTGTTTTTTGCTAATCTTAGTTACTTGTTTTATATTATAATTCAATTAAAAAATTATACTAAATAACTAGATTGGTGTAGTGGTTTTTAATGAATAAAATGTTCTCAAATTTGAATTTATAAATTTATAACTATTCAAAAAAATATTCAATTTCTTAATGTCATAAAAATAATTTATAAAAAATGAAATTACAATGTAAGGGTATTTCAAAGAAAATAATAATTTCATATAATTTTTTAAATATTAAAAATAATTTGACCATATAACATAGCAACACTTTGATTGTTTTTTAAAGTTGATTTAAATAGCAATAGTTTCAGTGGCTGCACATTTAGGATTTTAATACAACAATTTGTTAATTTTGTTGCCTTTCTCAACATACAGCAACAAATTATTATTATTGTTAATTTTTAATACTATTATAGGCAACATTTTAAAAACAGTTGCATTACACTAATTTTTAGCAATGATTTTTCAAACCGTTACAGGTCTTTTGTTGCCTAAAGCCTTTTGTGCTGTAGTGTTAAGAGACTATGATCACTTTTGAATACTTTTTCATGTAAGTCACCAATTAAACATGACATTCTTTTGTTCTTAATTCTCTTTTAAATTTAATTTGCTTTTCTAAAATTGTTCCATTAGATTGTATCTTACACAATCTTTTATTAATAATCTAAAGTAGTATATCTTAAATTTAATTCTCATGAATTAAACAAGAGTGATGAGGGTATACCATGAGGTTCCTTTTAACTATAGTGTCTTATACAACGTAAATTAAGTTCTTATGACTTATATTAATTCCTTTATGATCTTTACAACATACGTGGTATGAGTCACATGTTATAGTATTAAACTATTTACTTTCATTATATATGTTTTTCATTCATATAATAAGTCAAATATACATATTGGAAGACTCAAGTTAACTTATGTACTTCAATATTCATCTTTCATAACTCACATTTAGTGATACAAGACAGATAGAGCTTTAATGATCACTTTTAAAACAAATTTCTTTATCCTTTTATATATTATAACATTAAAAATTTAAGTTTTGTTCTTAATTATCACTTAGATAATAAATCTTAAACTTATCCCGTCTCTAGTTATTATAAATATTAGAAATGATTTGTGACATACATTTTTAACTTAAATATAAAAAAAATTCACATAAAGTATACATATTTAAGAAAAACAATGACACATAATCAAACAATATCAACTTTATTTAACATTTAAACATGACAATATAATGAGAACATATATATATATATATATATATATTAGATACATTTCAATATCTATGTAAATCTAATAACTTAAACTCAATGTATGTGTCTTATGAAATTGGTTTTGTCATTAATACTTACTTTTGTTTATTCCTAAATCAATCAATAATTGTTTAAACCACACATTTTTTTGTGTTATAACTGAAAATGTTGTAAAATCAACTTCTATTGTGGATAATATAACACAAAATTATTTCTTTTTTTATGACGTTACATCATTATTGAGTAAGAAAAAAATCTAAAGGTAAATATACTTTTATATGAATCTCTTCCTTTATTTGATTTTGCATAACCTTATATATATGATCGTTACCTTGGTCACATAATGTATAATTAACAGCACCTTTTAAATACCTTATTATTTACTTTGTTATTTTCGAATGTGCTTATTTTAAATTGTCTAATATTTTGGTTTTGTACACATCATTACATAAGTAAGTGACAAACATATTATAAACGTGTACGGATATATATTGATTACAGGCAATTGAATAGAGTCACGGTGAAGAATAAGTATCCGTTGCCAAGGATTGAAGATCTGTTTGATCAATTAAAAGATGATGATATATTTTTAAAGATAGATCTGCGATCGGGGTACTATCAACTCCAAGTTAAGGAAGTGGACATTTCAAAAATTGCATTTAGGACCCGTTATGGACATTATAAATTCCTGGTAATGCCATTTGGGTTAACTAATGCTCCAGCTACCTTCATGGATTTGATGAATAGAGTATTAAGTCCTTATTTATACTAGTTTATGGTGGTGTTTATAGATGAAATTCTAGTATATTCTAAGAATGAGTATGATCATATTGATCATCTTCGAATTGTGCTACAGACCCTGCGGGAAAATCAGTTGTATACCAAGTTGAGCAAGTGTGATTTTTGGATTCAAGAGGTATTTTTTCTAGGACATGTTATCTCTTCTAAAGGGATTAGAGTTGATCTTACTAAGATTGATGCAATTATTAGTTGGAAGCCACCAAGGAATGTGATAGAAGCAAGAAGTTTTATGGGATTAGCAGGTTACTATCGCTGGTTTGTAAAGGGATTTTCGGTGATAGCATCTCTATTGACTAAACTGTTATGAAAAGGAGTGAAGTATGAATGGTCTGATAAATGTCAGAATAGTTTTGATCAACTGAAAGGAATGCTTACTGAAACTCTTGTGTTAGCTCAACCAACGTCTGGTAAGGAGTATGTTATATTTATTGATGCATCCATAAATGGTTTGGGATGTGTTTTGATGCAATATGGAAAGGTAGTTGCTTATGCCTCTAGGAAACTAAAGCCTTATGAACAGAATTATCCTACACATGATACGAAACTTACAACAGTAGTGTTTACTTTGAAAATTTGGCAGCACTACTTGTATGGTGAAAAGTGTAGGATCTTTACTGAGCATAAGAGCTTGAAGTATCTACTTACCCAAAAGGAACTTAATCTCAGACAATGACGTTGGTTGAAATCGTTTAAAGATTATGACTGTATTATAGAGTACCATTCGGATAAGGTTAATATTGTGACTGATGCCGTGAGTCAAAAGACCATTTCAACATTAGTAGTGAAGCAGAGTGAATGGAGACTTGTCTCCAAAGGAGTTTTAATAACTCAGTTGAAAGCTAAGCCTACTTTGAGGTAAGAAATTAGTGATGCTCAGTGAGTGGATGATAAGTTGCAACAACTTATCCTGGCTACTCGAGAAGGTAAACAATTTGACTTTGTTATGAAAAGAGATGGTGATTTATGTTATAAAGATTGATTATGTGTACCAGCTAATGATGAATTGAAAAAGAAGATACTATTTGAAGCTCATATTACTATCTTTACAATGAATCTTGGCGATAATAAGATGTATCAAGATCTGAAGTATCATTACTGGTGGTCGGGTATGAAACGGGATGTTGTGGATTATGTAGCTAAATGTCTGACATGTCAACAATTTAAAGCTGAACATCAGGTTCCATCTGGTTTATTGCATCATATTTTTATTCCTTAATGGAAATGGGATAACATTACCACGGATTTTGTTACAGGACTTCCCCTTACTCAAAGGAAACATAACGTTATATGGGTGATTGTGGATAGATTCACCAAGT
>JAOXYD010000002.1:10274951-10285838 GCA_028565735.1 Pinacopodium congolense
AAATGGTAAACATTTTTTTTATTGTTTTAATTAGTAACACTTTCAATTGTTTTATATATATATATATATATATACCACTATTTTTTTACTTCATTGTCTTTTTCAATGTATGAGAATAAAGCATTATTTTCATTGTTTTAAATATTATTAAAAGTAATATTTTAAAAATCGTTGTTTTATATTAATTTTTTATAACACATTTGAATACTGTTACAAATTTACTGTCGCCAAAAGTTCTTTTTGCTATAGTGAATCAATCCTTTGATTAGCTAGTTAAACTCATATCAAATATGAAGATATTTAAATAAATGTGTTGGTAATTGCTTGAAAATAAATTTACTTAGTTATATTGACATAAGAATTTTATATGGAATATTACTTATGTATATATAAATATGCTCATTTTGATAATCATATAAGTGATTATTGATAGGTTTGCGTTAAAAGTCAATTCTATAGTGATTTAATGTGTTAGTATGCATGTTTAAGATGAGAATTGCATGATTTAGACTTGGTTTAATTTTATTCTATTGTTTTGATGATATTTAAGTGTTTTAATGTGATGTTTATTGATTTTGAGAAAGCATTCTATCATATTGGTGTGAATATCTAATGCAAGTTCAAATGAAATTGAATTAGGAGACATCTATGGACTTCGAAGAGATATGAAACCAATTTGAGAAGCTAAAGCATTAAAATAGGAAGGTCCACACCAAATATTAAGGATATGTGATGAGTCATAAAGAGTGCGCAAAGAAAAGATTAAAACAAGCTTAGCTGAGGAAATAAATTTGATATAGTTGAGTTTCCGAAGGCATTATGCACACTTATAGAGCTCTAAATGTTATAAAATTTTAAAAGATGCTAGAATATCATGTGAGGAGTCTACATATCAAATTTCATGATATTTGGAGGTTTGTAGACAAAGATATAGCAAAAATATCAAGTAGAACTGAAAGTTAGAAAAGCAGACGTGGCGGGACGACGTGGAGCGACATGTTCAATTTGTTTTTAAGCTATTTTAGATAAAAGAAGACGTGAAGAAACCCTAGCAGTCACTATTCTCAGTCTAAGGAACATCCAAAACAAAAATAGAAGGTTTCGGAAAGAAAAACACGTGAAGAAACTCAAAAGAAAAGAGACGAATTAAGATTCAACAAATGTTGTCTAGATTTTCAACAAAAGGATCATCATCATTAATTTTCTCTTTTCCTTTGATTTCCTTTTGATGTTTAATCTAAATAGTATTTGTTTAAACAGGATTATAGATTGTTAAATTTAATTTAGGGATTGCTCTTAAATTGTTTATCCAACTTTTATAGTATTGATTTAATGCATAGGTGTTTATGTTAGTTGTTGAGCTTATAATCACTTCAACTTGAGAGATTGTTTTGATTTATTTGAATTAGGTTGCGTAATGAGAGGTGGTGAGCTAATGGACCTATAATTAACAAATTAACAAGTGATTGAAGAGAAATCTTAATTGCTTCTTGATTGTCCTTAAGATTGATTTAAATCTAATTGCATGTTTAGGAGTAGTATTATGAACCGAGAAGTTATAATTCAGCTCTTAAGTATTTCAATTGAGATTAATTGATTAGATCTCAAGAGAGGGTAATCAAACTATTAGATATCTAGAATTAGACACAATTAAATCAATAAGGTAAAAGGAAGATAAACAAGAATAGAACAATCCTTAAGTCTTCATAGAACAACCCCTGAATCTCCCTAATTGAGTATCTTCTTTATTTTGCTTTCTTCTACGATTAAATTCATTCAAGTTTCACTAGTTTAGTTTAATTTTCAAATTATATATCTTTGGTCTTACCTTAAACAAAGTGCAATTCAGATTATTAAGTGTCTAAAATCAATCCTCGTGGGATTGATATCAATTATATTATAAGTTATGACCTATATACTTGCAGTGCAGTTAAAACTAGCAAACAAGTTTTTGATTGCATTGCTGGGGATTGTAATTTTTAGCCTTGTATTCAATTTGGAATTTTTTTGATTTGAGGATTTTTTTTATACTTTTCTTATGTGATTGCAAGTGTATGAACATAAGAGTGACAAGAAGTTCGAGTAAGGTAAAGGCTGTTGAAATTTTAAACCTCACTAAGCACAAAAGAGAACTAGTAAAGCAATAAGAAGCTATCGAAGGAACAATGACTAAGGGCAAGAATCAAGATGAGCACTAATGAACTATCATAGACTTCATGAGGTCTGGTTTCAACATCAATCAGTAGGGTATTATAAAAACCCCAGTCCAGGCCAACAATTTAAGATCAAACCGACATTATTGAACATATCGCAGATAAATGTTCAATTTTACGCCTTGATCAATGAAGATCCGAATGGTTAACTGGCTAACATTTTAGAAATTTGTGACACCTTCAAATATAATGGCTTATCAGAAGACATCGCAAGGAAGAGGCTATCCTTTTTTTACTTTGAAGGACTGAGCCAAGGCTTGGTTAAGTTTTCTGAATCCTAAGAACATCACTATATAAGATCAACTGGTACAGACCTTTTTAGCCAAGTACTTTCCATTAACAATGATCGTTAAAATCATCAAGGATATAAAAAATTTTCAACAAAGTGAAAGTGAGTCTTTATATGAGGCATAAGAAAGATTTGAGGAGCTGCAGAGGAGTTGCCCCCACCATAATCTACTCAAGGAATTTTTTATGCAAGCATTCTATAATGGAGTAACTACATAGATAAAAGGTATAATAAATGCAATAGCTAGAAGGTCTCTAATGTGAAAAATAATAGATGTAGCACATGACTTGTTGGATGAGATGGTAAATAACAGCTATTTGTGGACTATAAAAAGGAGTAGGTAACTACCTCTAAAGGAGCATAAGGATGTTATTGCTATAGATTCAGTGGCTATCTTACAAATTCAGATGTCAGTGTTGGCTAAACAAATAAATAGCTTACAGGCTACTTTGTCACAGTCATTAAAAACAGTACAACATTTATGCTAATTATGTGGTTAGGAGAGTCATATAACTGGAGAGTGCTTCTTGACGGCTAATAGTGGGTTAGAACAGGTGAACTACATAAGAGAATCGCAAGTGAGGCCAGTTAATAACCCTCTACTCTAGTACTTATAATCCTGGGTGGAAGAACTACTCAAACTTTTCTTAGACTAACAATGCAAGTAATAATATGAGAGCACAAGGGCCACCAAACTTTCAATAAGATAAGCTTGGAGCACTGAAATAAAAGATAGACAAGCTCATGAACATGCTCAACTCTAAGTTTAATAGCAAAAAAGAAAATTAGAAGAGGCTGGAAACAAAATTCGATCAAATAACAGGAAATCATGCCTCTTTCATCCATAATTTGGAGGTTTAAGTTGGGTAGCTAGTGAATACATTATCTACGAGAAGTGTAGGTAGTCTAAAAACAATACAAAGTCCAATCTAAGGGAGTAGCTATCAAATTAATAACAAGAAAAGAACTAGAGGAGCCATTAAAGATGGCTTAAAGCTTTAAGGAGGAAGACCAAGAGAAAGAAGAAGAAAAGGAGGAGGAGTAGTCTTATATGCCACCACCAACATACAAGTCCAAGATTCTTTTTCCACAAAAGCTTAAGAAAAAAAACGAATGTACAATTCTCCAAGTTTTTGGATAAATTAAAGAAGTTGTAGACTAACTGGTCATTTGTGGAAACACTAAAGAACATGCCTAAGTACTCCAAGTTTCTCAAGAATATCTTATCAAATAAGTGATCTTGGGAAGATAATCAAATGGTGGCCTTAATAGAGAGCTACAGCTATATTATCACTAGTCATATGCCACCTAAGGTACAAGATCTAAAGAGTTTTACTATGCCATATGTTGTTGTTAGTAATATGAAATTTTCTAAGTGCTTATGTGATTTTGAATCAAATATTAATCTTATATCTTTTTCAATTTTCAATAAATTAGATCTAAGAGATATAAAGCCAATATTTATGTTTATATAGTTGGCAAATCAATCAATCAAGAAGCTGGTTGGTGTAGTGGAATATATGCCTATTAAGATGGAAAATTTCTTTATTCCAATAGATTTTGTGGTGCTTGATTTTAATGAAGTCGGGAACTATTTTTTGTTTTTGAAAAGACCATTTATGAATACCAAAAGAGTGCTAATTAATGTACATGAAGGGAATTTAGTACCGAGTATTGATGATGAATAAGTGGAATTTAACATGAGCAAACCTTTGAAAATTTTGGTGAAAGGAAGGGGTTTCATGAAAATAGATGTGATTGAAGAGCATGTGAAGGAGTAAGAAGTGAATCATGTTAAATACGTGAAGATTAAAGCCATTAAAGAAGTTGAGAAGGAGCAAGAGTTAGGTGCGAGACTAAACCAAGAATTTTAGTACGATCGAAAGGTCTTAGTCCATTATGTTTAGTGAAATTACCCATACTCTCATTGACATCTTTACTTCCATGCTTGAAACATTTCCCCTTAGGCGAGAACAAATTATTACCTATTATCGTTCCTATAAAAATGACTTTGCAACAAGTATAAAGAATAGGTAAAGTGAGAAAAAGGAGGCTTAGAGGTGGAGAAGACCATTTAAAATTATTCAAGTGTAGAAGCAGGAGGCTCTCAAGTTGGATAACTCTGAAGGAAAAACATTCAAGGAGAATGGGTATCATGGCAAGTTATACCTTGGGAACTTTCCACCAAAAAGAAAAAGAAGTAATCTCTTTCCTTTTTCTTGTTTCTTAAAGCTTAAACTAGCATTGATCAAGTTAATGATCTTAACTTTAGCATGTTTTTATTCGTAGTTAGTTTAATTATTGACGTGTGTGTTTAATTAAGGTCTTGATTATCTTTTTCATTCAAAGTTGTTAAAGTTTATTAAATTATTATTGATTAGGTGTTTACATGCAAGTATGGATGCTTGAAAGAAAAAAAAAATATTTTGAAAATTTTTTAAAACTTAGAAAAAAGAAAAAAAAACGAAACAACTTTGTCGCTATAACGTTAGCGAATGGTTTAGAAGTCATTGTCGCTATAGTGATACAATCTAAACAAAGCAATTAATTTCAATTCTAACTTAAACCAAATAGAGGCAAGCGTACCTTATCAACAAATAGTATAAAATGGAGTAAACTGAGAATAGTACCCAAGAAATCCCAAAATGCAAACATATCAACTTAAACGACATGCAACTACTTATATAATCAAGAATTGAGTGATTTGAAAACGAATTAAAATGAGCGAAATATGAAAAATGAAATGTGCAAACTATGAACTAAAGGGAATTAACTTTACCACAAGACAAAACTGACTAAGGCGTCTGATTTTAATTTAATTAGTTTCTTAAATTTGATAGTAGTGGGTTGATTTAGGATTTACTTCACCCAAACAAGATACACCTAATGTTCACGGGAATTTCTTTTCTTTTTTAAATTCAAATTACTTATTTGATTCATAAATAATTTTAAATTAAAAGGCATTAATCACAAAAAACTAAAATTAAGCTTGTTAACCTTAGGAATCCTCACACTTGATCCTAAATTAGCTCTACATTTAGGTTCAAATATGTTAACTAATTGATTTTCCAAAAATTAGATACTAATGGTCATGGACATCGATTACTTAAGTCCTTAATCTAATTGATCAAGCTAAATTAGGTAAAACAAGCATTTAATTAAGCAAAAATCATTCCCACAGATTCTAAACTAACCCAAAATCAATCCTAACCTTGACCAAAAACTTCCTACTCACACATATTCATCAAAAGAACACAACCTATGGTTATCAGATATGTTTCTATTGAATGAATCACAAAATAAAGTCAATAGAAGTTGAAAAACAAAAAATACAAATCAGCAATATGAAGATGGACACTCCTTGAAGGTTTCTACACTAATTTGTCACTTGCAAACTCCCAAAAGCAAAGATTAAACCTAAAGAAATAAACTTGGAATGTAAAAAAAAAAAAGTAAAAACCTAAAAAGCTATTATGTTTTGATGAATTTAGACGTGTCTATCCCTTTATGGTGACAAAAAGTTGGTTTTTATACCCCTCTTGGTCTCTGATAAGGTTTGAGAACGATAATTTTCTTTGTTTCAACCGAAGTCGCCCCTGAAATTAATGAAACACTACATGCAGTACACAATACAGTAGGCTACTAGACCAATAAGGCGCCTTGGGAGACCCCTGTATATGTCTAAAATTTGAAGACAAATGGTAGGCTAAACTAAAGCAATACGGCGAGTATTAGACTGTCGTATTACTTCTAAAAATTCGACTTCTTTGCTTCATTTTACTCTAAATCACTCCAAAACTTTTCCAACTTTCTCCCAATTTATCATTTACCTGAGATTAACACAATTAACTCCCAATTGGTGCAATTCATGCATTAAATGGACAAAAATATAGCAAATTATGCAATAAAAAATCAATGTAAATCACCCATTAACATATAGCGATTTAGCCACTCAAAGCATTTATTTTTTATTTTTTAATCTTTTAAATGTTGTTTCTTTTTCTTTCATTATATTTATTATATTTGGTTTATTTTATTTTATTTTCCCATTTTTTATTTCTTTTTCATTTTATTTTATTTTATTTTTTCTTTTTATTATTTTTATTATTTTCCCTAAAACCTTAAGCTTTTTCAAACTTTCCCTCTAACAAGTGTAGCCCCTCTTCTCCTCTTCTCTTATTTTTCAAACCTTTTTCCACCCAATTAATTAATTTCGCTCCAATCCCAATTAATTAATTTTGCTCTAATATTTCATCAATATCCCTTCAATCTTACATCAGTCTCCAGTTTTTCACCTCCTTTCATTAAAAAATCTGACCTTCTTCTTTATTAATTCTTGTTTTCATCTTATTCTTCTCTTACCTTCTTTTTTGTGTCTATTTTTATAGGTTTTGCATAATATTCAACATTAGGACACATAAGGAAAGACAAGTTACAACAAACAAATGATCTAAAGGGGAAGAGGTGGCTCTTGAACTAGGAATACTAGATATGATTCATAAATTTGGTGTTTCTTTTCTAATTTTTAGTCATGAAGAAGGGATTCAAGTGCTATCTCTTATGCCTTCTCCACCAAAATCATCATAAGTTTTCTTGCCCTTAATCTTGTTTGTTTTTTATTATTTTGTTTTGTTTTCTGCTGCATTCTTGTGTTCTTCCTCTTCACCCACATTAAGGATAATGTGTGGTTTAAGTGTAGGGAAAGGGCCATGCATTTTTTTATGCATTTTTCATCTATATATTTTATTGTGATCATGCATTAGTAGGTTTAAATAGAGTTGAATTATGTGTAATTAATTGTCATGCATTCTATTATATACATTCTAATAATTAGTGTGAGTATATTAATGGTTTGAAATTGAAGGAATAGTCGTGCCTTTGAACATAAATAATTAAGGGTGAAGAACTAATTATCTTGTGGAACCCATACCTTGAGTATCTTTCCATTGAACGTGCACATTAATCAAGATAATCTTCATCTACTCTTTCACTTTTGACAATTGTTGATTGCCTTGTATAATAACTTGGACTTAATTAGGTAGACATCACTAGTGCTTCTTCATGAGAATGAATTTGGTTCAGAAGAAAGGACATAAGATATAACTAAAGTAAGGGAATTAAGGATATATTCAATTCATCATTCCTATTCTACTGGACTTTGTAAAAACTAGACTAAGAATATAGCTAGTAGCTAGTTGTGAGTCATGATATGGTAAAAAAAAATCTAGAATGACGCTCCAACCAAGCTTAAACGAATGATCCCAATTAAAGTTGAAAGATTGGGAGAATCATTCAAAGTAATAACAAAAATGGTGCGATAATGTGGAAAATAAGTCCTATTGATATGTGTTCAAATATTGATTCAATTGATTTGTTACACTTAGTAATTAAAACCTTAAAAAGGCTTAAAATAGTAACTTTAGCTTATATTTGATTTTAGGTACATTTTGGAAGTAAAGAAGCTAAAGTGTTCTAAAAGCATGTCCATTGAAGTCATTTTCTAAATTTTCATTTTTCATTGATTTTTGAAATTTGATTTTATAAAAAAAATTTTAAAGTCTGTGTTTAATAGCGCAGACGCTGTCTGCGTTATATATAAACGCAGACAGCAACTAAAGGAATGGCTTTTGTTTTATGATTTTTTAGGTTTTTCTCTGATTTTGCAGGTCTTTGGCAGTGAGGAGCGGACGGCAACTGAGGAAATCAGGTGCAAATAGAGGTCCAAAGGCAGTATTTTTAGCATCATTCTTCGTTGGTTCAGCTTAACCACGACAATAACAATGGAGATGATAACCAATAGTGAAAGTTGGAGGACAAAGATGGAGGGCTAAATTTCCAAGCCGGTTCAATGAGGACGTCAAAGCTAAGACATGGTTAAGATAATTTTATTGTTTTAATGTTACAATTTCTTGTCGAATTATTGTGTTGTTTACGTTGATTTAAATCGAGTTTTGAATAGAAAATCGAAATACGTTATTTTGATTGTTTATTTCGAACCTATTGCTAAAACATTGAATTTAATCCGTAATTGTTATTTTTGATGTTTATTTGAAGCGTCTAATGATCTCGTATCGTTAGGAACAACACAACTTAAGTTAGAGAACCCGAACGTGTGAAGTTACTGATTATATTGATTGTTTTCCATTTCATAATGCAGGTGCCAAATTAAATTTAGAGATCGTATCCTAGATTATTCGGTAGTTTGGTTTAATTAATGATCGTATCTTGATTAAACACAGCTTAAGGGAAAACCGAGATTATTGGAGTATTCTATTAGTCTCAGATCAATAGTTCAGAAAGATTTGTAAAAACATTAGGATGATAAATATGTTTGATCATGTTTAGGCCAAGATTGAACCTTGAACTGGATCTTTTGTTTATTCGACTTCTTAATCGTTGCAATTGCTTGTTTTAATTTTTTTTCGATAGTTTACTTTCATTTTAATTTTCTAAATTTCTAAAAATCCAAGAACCCCCCTTTTATATATATTTTTACATCAATTAATTTTGTTACAAAAATTAACTGAACATTCCCTGTGGATTCGATCCCGACTTACCTTAACTATAAATTTTAGTGTGCAGAGTCAGGTAAATTTTGTAGTGTATTCGACATGCACTGTCAAATTTTTGCACCGTTGTCGGGGAATGTGGTAATTTAATTTTCTTATTTTATTTTAGTTGGTGTTTTGTTATTACATTTGTTTTGTTTTACTATTTGTTAACTTTTAAAAGTTTGTGAGTGTTGGTGTATGGTAGTGACTCGATCTCATAGTAAAGAAATTGAGCAACTTGATTCGAAGATCGAGAGAACACTACAGAGGTTAAGAAGAGAAGCAAGAAGAGAAGCAAGAATATCTCCAGTCGACCTATGATTTAAATCTGAAGCAAATATGGCAAATCCGAGAACATTGAGAGAATTAGCTGTACCAAATTTAACTCAAAGACCCTATGCATTACATTTCCTAGTTTTGCGAAACATGTTAATTTTGAGTTAAAATTGACATTAATCCATTTATTGCCTAACTTTCACAGTCTTGCAGGTAAGGATGCACATAAACATCTTAAGGAGCTAGACGTGGTGTGTTTGAGCATGAAGCCTCCCGGGGCGACGGATGAGAAGATCATGTTGAGGGCTTTCCCATTTTCACTCAAGGATGCAGTGAAGGACTGATTATTTGATTCACCAGCGGGGAGCATAAATACTTGGTTGGAGATGAAGAGACTGTTTTTAGAGAAATATTTTCTAGCATCAAAGACAAAAAGTATTCAGAAGGAGATTTGTGGCATCAAGCAGCATAATGGAGAGTCTCTTTATGAGTATTGGGAGTGGTTTAAGAAGTTATGTGCTAGTTGTCTGCACCACAACATACCGGAGCAACTTCTCATCCAATATTTCTATGAAGGACTACTACCGATGGAGAGAAGTTTGGTTGATGCAGTGAGTGGTGGGGCACTTTGTGAGAAGACTCCTATTGAAGCCAGTATCCTACTTGAGTGAATGGCCACTAACACCTAATAATTTGGCACTTGCAACGATGTTCGACGAGTAAACGAGGTAATCACTTCATCCATTAAACGTCGTTTAGATGAACTGACATCTTTTGTTTGAAAGATTGCAGTTGGACAGGCACAAGTTAAAGTATGTGGAATATGTTCGAACACGAGCCAACCAACTGATGAGTGCCCGACATTACAAGAAGGAAGTATGGCGTATGTAAACGCTGCAGGAGGGAACTTCTCAAACCAATACAACCCGTACTCGCAAACATATAACCCAGGCTGGAGGGATCACCCTAACTTCAGCTATGGAGGGAACAAGCAGCATAATTACTTCTAGAATCGGTCACAAGGACCACCAGGTTTTCAATCAAGACAACAAGGAGCACAAGGAGTCTCCTCTTCTAGTTCAGGTAATTCTATGGAAGAATTGATAAAAACTATTACTGCTAACAATCTCCAATTTCAGCAGAACTTGCAGTAGTAGTTACAACAGTTCCAACATGATACAAAATCAAGCGTACAGAATTTGGAACACCAAATGGGTCAAATGGCAATGAGGATAAACTGTATCGAATCACAAATGGGAGGAAAGTTGCCATCCCAACCAGAGGTGAATTCGAAGAATGTTAGCGCTATAACCTTAAGAAGCGGGAAGGAGATTGAGGGTCCCAAAAGAACTCCACTAAAGGTGGCAACCAAGGAAGAGATAGAGAAAGAATTGGTAAAGGAAGAAAATCCATCATCAAGAACGAAGGTAAATTTTGAAAGTCCTAATATTGTTAAGACTAATCCTCCACCTTTTCCAAGAAGATTAACAAGATCAAACAAGGAGGAGAAGGACAAAGAGATATTGGAGACTTTCCGAAAAGTAGAGGTCAATATACC
>JAOXYD010000002.1:10290051-10316062 GCA_028565735.1 Pinacopodium congolense
GGTGTTAACCCGAAATGACCCGAACCCGAAATGACCCAACCCGAACCCGACCTGACCCACCCGATTGACATCCCTATCATTAGTGTCTTCATAGGAACCAAACGTATGCTACGCTGGCTCCTGTTTTTTCATTTTCTTAAAGTTTCAGCCGTTGGTTTGTTTGGCAGACTGAACAAATGGACCCCTTCCTAGAACTTTTCTGTCTATGTCCAGCTTTCTTTAATGCGTTTTGCATCCTTTTTTTTTAATGAAATCTCAAACGTCTTTGGAAATTAAAAAAAAAAAGTTCAATTTAATTATTATATCTCCATATAAAAGCTAGTTTAGCAATAATAAGAAGATTATTTAAATTTGTGGTGGAAAAGGAGTATAGATTAAAAAAAATATACCTTTCTTTCATTGATATTGTCTTTAAGCGGTGAAAGTTAATTGACAGAATAGGTTGGGTCGACAGTATACGGACGACTATAGAAGGCAAAAGCCCGAATGGCAAGCGTGGCAAGGTGGGAGTGGAAGTAGCCGACTCGATGGGTCCAACTTAAATATCTAGAAATTTTGAAAAAGATCCTGTCATTCAGTATTTAATAAAGCCAGGCTCCGACGTGGCTTCCGAGGACTCTGTTTCTCAGACACCCCGACTGAATACACAGCGTGTTTACACACTCCTTCAACATTTCGCATAACCTAGTGGCCCCAAGTAAAAATTGAATCCAAGCCCCATTCATTCACCCCAGTTTTGTTGCGTCATAAGAAACTCCGCTCAACTTTCAGCCAAAAGGCCACATGCCGTTACTGGCTCTTTTTATTTAATATATATATATATATGTATGCATACAACTGTATAATTACATAACAAGTATAGAATTTGCTTCTTAAAAAGCTCTCACCGTCCAAAGCCAAGTAAGGAATTTCCTTCTTAAAAAGCCCTCACCGTCCTACACCCACCAACTCAGCAACAGTCCCTTGGCTTCTTCAAAGATCAGTTCGTTGTTGGTTTATAAATTTATATAAACTAAATAGTGGTCGTGTAAGTTGCTTCTTGGTTATGTTTTTATTTTCTTAAAAAAGAGAGCGAGAGGGAGAGACGGCTGAGTCGAGAAGCTGACTTGTATTTTCTGTTTGGCAAAAGAGAATATGGCTTTCTCTACTCTCCTTAGATCCACTACCGCCGCCGCTTCCCTCCTCGACGCTTCTTCCCGTTCCGATTTCTCTCCCTCTGATCGCTTCAAGGTTTATATGTTCTCTCGCTCTCGCTCTCGCTCTCTCTTATTTCCGTCTGATCTTTGATTTTGTTTTCGTGTTTGTGTCGACTGAAATGTTGCATCCAGAGATTTCCGATTCCTTTTTTTTTCTTTTTCATACAGGTCTGGATGTTTCAGCTTTACCGAAATAAATAAATACTCTGCTTTAAAAGATTTTCTTTCTAACCTTTTGTTTTCCGATATATATATACATTATGTATATATCTTACATATTTAAACCTTGTAAGGCGATCAGGTGAAGCTTGAACTTTCATTTGCGTTTGAGAGTCCTTGTTCTTCTTTTCCTTTCTTTGATTATTGCAATGTTTTCTTTTTTGTTCTACCTTCTATTTGATTCGTGAGAAAATAAAATAGGGAAATAATGTGACAGAATCTTCAGATTCCTACGATGTTTTTGATGATACAGAGAAAATGATAATAACTGCCTTACATAGGAGGAAGGTTGTGCTTTTTCACTTTCTATGCTTATAGTTGCTCTCTGCACTCTTCAAAGCTTCTCTTTGGTTATCCTTGCGATTCCTGGACTTGTACTAATTACGCTATATAATTATCTGGTACTTGCTTTTGTTATATAGTGGATTAATTTTTTCAGATTTGGTTTTCTTTTTCTTTACTTCTCTTTGTTTTTGCCCCACTTTAAGTTGTATTTTTCTGATAATGAAATCTGAAACCAAATCAATGTGGTTATCTCTGTTGCGATATTCAGGTCCCAAGTGTTAGCTTCAACCGCAGTCTAGATGCTTCTAGCATTTTCGGTACTTCAGTTTCGACTGGTTTTTCTTTGCTACAGTTGAGTCATCTGAATTAGAATAATGCATTACAATTGTTATTTTCAGTCTGGATATTCACCTAACATGGATTGAGATACACATAAATATGTCCAAAAAGCATCTGTATGTATTCTTTCTTCATGGAAAAATGAAACTGATGCTCACACTTTGCTAATTGTTTAGGACATGCGATGGGAGGAGTGTTCAACCCATCAAAGCTACTGCTACTGAAATGCCTCCCACAGTTTTTAGTAAGTATTAAAAGAGCTGTATTTCATAGTACCATTTATTTGCCCAAACTGGTTAAGGCTGAAAATTTTATTTGCTGATATATTGCCTGGTTTTTCTTTTTTTCTTCTCTTGTCATAGAAACTTGGAGTGATGGGAGAACAAAAGTTGGAATCAATGGTATGCTTTTTCCTTTAGTTTTCTGCAATCTTTATATTCTCTTTTGTTGAGCTATGTACGCAAGTTATGTGATTTGAAAACACTGTACTTTGATTAAGTTGATACATTGGCAGTAATGACAGTTGCAATTGCCTGTGCATAATTGTTCATAATTGTGATATAAGTCTTCTGCAATGTTGATGCGAGGGGCCACTTCATTTCCATGAAGTTTTTTAGCGAATGAAAGTCATATTTGCTAGTCATTTGTACATTCAGGTGACAATTCACTACTAGAATTTATGATTAAGTGTGCTTATGTATTGGATGGCGCTCTCCTGTTTGGGAGCTATTTTTGTAGCTTGCAAAATGGTCTATCATAAACTAATAAATGGGTCTAGATATAAATGGAATTCTTAAATAAGTATATAAAAGTAAGGGTCCAATTACATAAGGATATATTGTTCTCCTTTCTCTTGCTATTTCTCTTGATTGATGGGTTAAACTTTTTCCTCTAATTGTGTGTAGATAGATTTTCTGTTACATTTATGAATTGCTGCTCAAGGTAGTCAAGTAATTGGTGGTTGAGATGTTGCTTTCTACTTGAAATTCTTAACTCCAATATTATGCATTTGTACTGCTATTAAACCTGCTTAAAGTATGTTATTAAATTGTGGCTAGTTCTCCTAATAATACTTCTTTTTTTTTTTCTCTCTGTTCATTGATACAGGTTTTGGTCGCATTGGACGATTGGTTTTGCGCATAGCAACCTCTAGGGATGATATTGATGTTGTGGCAGTTAATGATCCTTTTATCGATGCAAAGTACATGGTACGAAATTGTAATAGAATTCATGTTCTTTTACATATTGCAAGTGGTTATTATGAAGCCTTTTATCATTATTTGAATGTTTAAGACTTGTTTGCATTGATGCTTTGTTATCTGTATGTTTTAGATGTTTAGGTCTTGTCTCAGCGTGAACCCAATGTTCTATTGTTGAACTGATATCATATTATGTTCTTCAGTTGATCAAGTTATCATTTCTTAACTTTTCCTCAGCTTTTTAATGTGATGTATATTGTTCCTCTGCAATTAAGTTTTTGGCTCTTGAAAACCCAAATACTGTGGTTACTGAAACATTAAGTCGAGTGATAATGACTTGCAAATTCATGCTAAAATTCGGAATTTCCTAACTTTTGTTTTGATTAACTAAAATTTCTTGTATACCACTTAGTCCCTTTCGTCTCCAGCAATTGTATCACAATGTGTCTCCAGCAACTATATCTGAAATATGAGGATGGCTTACAGTCAACTGTTTGGTTTACTTGATCCTCTTCTGAGGTTAAACATCAGGTTTTAGTAATGAAATGGTTGGTTTTTGGTAACTGTGTAGCCAAACCATGTAATATGATTTGGACAAGGTTGAATTGGTGTCTAGGATTTATTTTGCCTTTCCTTTTTCAGTTTCTAGGCTTAATATTTAATAATAAGAACAATATTTTTCAATCTTTGACCTCAGAAAGTTTGATGCTGTAATCAGCTTTACTTGTTGATCCTTTATTTGTTTGAGCTTCCATAACTGGGAACTCTTCATTTATTTTGTCCAGGCTTATATGTTCAAGTATGATTCCACTCATGGTGTTTTTAGTGGATCCATCAAGGTTTTGGATGACTCCACCTTGGAAATCAATGGGAAAGAAGTCAAAGTCACATGCAAAAGGTATAAGCAATTCTACCTTGCAATTATATCTTTGAAAACCAATTGAGTTAGGTATTATTTGTTGTGGCTGTACTTCGTGGCATCTTGAGTCAGTTTAAAACATGAAATTTGACTGTTCTTCTTTTGCAAATAGTAGAACTCAAGCTAACAAATATCCATATCAATTTCCAGGGACCCTGCAGAGATTCCTTGGGGGGATTATGGTGTTGATTATGTGGTTGAATCATCTGGTGTTTTCACAACAGTTGAAAAGGCTTCTGCCCACAAGAAGGTTGGTGTCACCAATGGATTGTTATCCTTCTATTCTACATGTTGTATCTTGGCACTATGCGTGTTTTGTTATCTGCTTTTTTTTCTGGACTTGAAACACTAAACAGTTGTAGCATATTTGCTTCCCCTGCAGGGTGGTGCCAAGAAAGTGGTCATATCAGCTCCATCAGCTGACGCCCCTATGTTTGTGGTAGGAGTAAATGAGAACAAATACAAGCCAAATATGGACATTGTGTCTAATGCAAGCTGTACAACAAATTGTCTTGCTCCTCTTGCTAAGGTAACTGCGTCTGGAATTTCCAATGTTAATTCTATATTTTGTATAGATGCAATTCCTTTACTAGTCACTTGGAAGGGAACACTCCGGGCAAATATGTCTTTTTTTTTTTCCCTGGATGATGTTTCCTTGGGGCTAACTTCTAACCCATCATTTTGATCTGTGTAGAACTTCACTTTCAAGAATTGACTCTGAGCAGAAGTTTTGTTTCTTTGAATGAATTTCATAGGTGGTTCACGAAGAGTTTGGCATTGTTGAAGGTTTAATGACAACCGTCCATGCAACTACAGGTCTCTCTCTCTCTATCTCTCTCTCTCTCTCTCTTTCACACACACACACCCCTGAGAGCACACAATAGTTTGCAAGCTTGCTCAACAAAAATTATTATTGGGCATAGGTGTCTGACAAACCGTTCCTTTTTTGCGATTTGATGTTCAGCAACACAGAAGACTGTAGATGGTCCATCATTGAAGGATTGGCGTGGAGGTCGTGGAGCTGGCCAAAATATCATTCCTAGTTCCACTGGTGCTGCAAAGGTACGAGGTTAATTTACCCACTTAGGTGGGAAACATACGTACTTTTGCTTTGTGTAATTCAACAAACATCTAATTGTTCACATTATCTTCTAGGCTGTTGGAAAAGTACTTCCAGAGCTAAATGGTAAACTTACTGGAATGGCATTCCGTGTCCCAACACCTAATGTTTCTGTTGTTGACTTGACTTGTCGACTTGCAAAGAGTGCATCATATGAAGATGTCAAAGCAGCTATCAAGTATGATCTTGCATAAAATTGGTTTTCTGATACAAGCTGGATTCACTAGGTTTAGTTTTTTCTTTTTTTTAAAAGGTATTTGAAGTCCATTTATTCATACCAAGTTTTGTGTCTTTTAAATGAAGGCTTGCATCAGAGGGGCCGATGAGAGGCATTCTTGGATATACTGATGAGGATGTTGTGTCTAACGATTTTGTTGGTGATTCAAGGTGTATATTCCTCTCTCTCCTCATTTCAGTATTTACATTCACGATGTTCACGATGTTCTGTGCATACATTTAGGCCTGCTGTTCATTTCTAAAGCAAACATTTTCATTGTTATGGTTTCTCTACTCTGTCATCATCTTAAGGAGAGTGTATACATGCTATTTTGTTCATAAAATAAGACTGGGTGGCTTTAGCTGGAATTTAACTAATTTCTCATTGTGTGTGGCAATACCAATCTTCAAATGCCTTTGCATTGTGATAAATGTGTCTATAGTCATTTATTTTTAGGACAATATATAGTCAAAGTTCCAATGTTTGGTAATTTGCTCCTCTATCAAAGAACACTTGCTATCCATTTTTTTTTAGTCCTTGACATTTTCTTTTATTGCTGCCTTGGTGTATCAAGTCATACTTTCAGACTCTTGTTTCTATTAGTGGCGGCAAAACCTGTTAATATGTCAAGGTTATATACTTCTTCACTGTGACGAGTGCTAGTTTGGGTTGGACTGGTGTAGAGGGTTAATAAATGTTCCTCACTTAATTTGAGAATATTTGTCACTTAAGTTGGTTATCACTAGAACAAAGTATTGTATTGATGAAGTGCAGGACATGATTGATTAGGATGGGGTTAAAGTCAACTCAAGACCATGAAACTTGTTTCACATTTATCTGTTCTAATTGAACTAAGAATCATGTAAATTCATACTAGTTGGTTGAGTGCCTACATGCTTTCACTACTTTGTGCAATATTTTAGTGACTTGCAGCTTGTTCTTTTTAAGAAACTCGAATACGGTAACAACTATCTTGCACGGATTTGACTTTTAGGTCAAGCATATTTGATGCTAAAGCTGGTATGGGCTTGAGCGATTTCTTCATGAAGCTGGTTTCTTGGTATGACAACGAGTGGGGATACAGGTACAGCATATCTATCCAGACTTACGTTGCGGTTTATTTGGGCCAATGCTAAAAATATTATTATGATAAAACCTGTGTTCTTTATCTTGCCTGCAGCACCCGAGTGCTAGACTTAATAGAGCACATGGCTTTGGTGGCATCCCATAACTAGAAGGAAGGAATTACTAGGAAAAGTCTTGTGCTTTGAACAAATTACAGTGAATGAGTAGTTGAAATTTAAGAGTAAATCAAGTTTTTGGCTTTTTCTTCTCATGTGAAATTTGGACGTGCTGTTGCGCAGCCTCGTCATCGAAATAATGTTGTATTCAACCTCTTGACTATTTGATTCTCCGTTATAAGAACACCGGAGCTCAGTGGGCAAATCCATCTCTCCATCCTATGAACCTGTTTTTTGATACAATTCCGATGGGTGTGGGCGAAATATTACAATTGGAGTATTGGATGAAATTTACTTGCAACTTTTAGGCATACCCATACGTGAGGTGACCGTATTCAAGCGACTTGAGCGAAGAGCTAACAGAAGTACGAATACTTGTATGGTGCTTGAGCATAAACCACCTAGTTTTCGAAAGTGTCTAATTTAATTACCGAAATTTAAATTGTTAAATTACAGTTTAAACCATTAGTCTTGTTAACGATAAATATAAATTGTTAATTTATTTAATTTCGGCTTTATTTAAACTATTAAACTGAAGTATACATATTAATCATTAATATGCTCATGAAGTGTAGGGTTCTTCAGTTTTTATACCTTGAATAAATTTATAAACTTCGTGGACATGCACATTAAGGTTTTTTTTGGGTAAGAATATGTATAGAAAGAGAACAAAGAAAGATAAAAGTCTGGAAGAACTGATTTATTAAATTTCTTTAATTAAATTGAACTCGTTGATTTTGTCCTTTCTCAAATAAAAGATTATAACAATTGTTATAACTTTATTTTTTCTTATTTTTGTTCTAATTAATTTGAATTGTTTTGGAGCCCTCTTAAATTGTATATGTTGCTTTACCCATTTTGAACCTTAAATCACTTTTCTCTTTCACCAGACCTGATTTTTTTAAGGCTTTGTTTATTTGAGTTTTTATTTTTAAGTTTCAATTTTTAAACACAGAAACTGAAAAAAAAAGTATAGAAATTCTAAAAAAATAACGCACTAATACAGTACAAAATTTGAAAAAAAATAACACAGAAACCGAAAAAAATACAGAGAAACCAATACAAAAATATAAAAATTAGAACTAAAAATCACAACCAACAAATCCAACTAAACATGCCTTAAACTTAAGCATGAATCTTTAAAAAATTAACTTACTAATATCATTAGTGATAACATATTTTGTTGTTATCAAAATCATAAATTAGAATCCCAATTAGTCTAAGAATCTCCTGTTTTTTATGATAACAAAATATTTTGTGTTAATAGTCTTCATAAACCAAAGTAATGTGTAATGCATGCTTTCCCTTAATTCTTGTACCGTTGGTTTATAAAAATCAAGTTTCAAGATCACAATTGTCTCCTTCTTTTTGTCAATATTAAAAAAAACAGGTTTATAAAGTTATAAGTATCAAAAGGAAAAATTTAAATAACTTCTTTCTTCTCCTTTTTCAAAAATTTTTATCTTAGGGGTAAAGCCTATATGTTAAGTGCTTGTCAAATAAATGAACAATTTTCAAAAAGCCCACTTAGCAATTCAAAGATCAATCTCTTTTTCCTTTAGATACACGTAGTAATGTTTTCTCCCTCGTGTTTATATGTATGCTAAGCCACTATAAATTACCTCCTTTTATATATCACCAATGGTTATCTCCTTTTTCTTTATTACTTGATTCAATAATTAGCTTTTTAGATACTAATTTCCTTTATTTAATTCATATGAAGCCTCTTGGTGATTTTATCTTTGAAATCAATTTTGGAGATATCATTGTTATTCCAAATTTGATAGCAATTGAGGTAATACCAATTACTGGTATTCAATTGACACCACTTGATATTGACTTACAAAATAAAGTCAATGTGTTCTATATATCAATACAAACTTAGGTCACTGAGATTAACTTTTAATTTGCTTTCAATCCATCTCCTTGATGGTTTTACTTAACAATCATTGTCTCAAGAAATTGCTGTTTATATGTCCATAATTATCTCACAAATATCATCTTACATGAAAATAATTGAAAATATTAGTGTCATGTGAAAAAATCTTTATAAGAATATGACATATATGTATACTTAGGTCTTCTTTTTAATATAATGATGAATTTGTACGTAGAGAGTATGAAACTTTTCTTATTTAATCATAAGATCTGATATATGATTTACCATACGCATTTCTTTATGAAAATTTGACTTATGATGATTTTATGCAAATGTCATGCTTCTTTATATCTCATAAGGTCTAGGATGATTTCTATTAAAGAATGAGACTATTTCTCATAAATCAAAATCTTTAGTTATAAGGAAAATTTTCATTCTAATTTCCTAAAGCAAGTAATCATTTCTATTAAAGAATGAGACTATTAATATCTGACTCTATTGATTAAAAAGTGTTAAAAATTGTGTCTTAATAATATTTTTTCAAATTTTATTAGAAATCTATATGCTATGAATTAGACCCCACCCACTATGACACCAATTATTGCTTTCAGAACAGAGCAAAGGAGGGATGTGAATTGTGTGTGTATATTCTTGAGCTATTTGAAAATTATGAATAAATGGTCTATTATAATGAATTATCATGATAATTTTATATATACAAATCATAAAATAATTACACTAATGATTAAAGGGAGTATGAAAAGAGAATCAAAATCAATTTATAGTGATTCGGTTACACAACCTTGCCTTACATTCTCTCCCCAAATTATCATTTGAAAATTTATTATCGTCTTCTTTAACAGGCGAGAAACCTTCTACAGATGAATCTTCATTAGGTGCAGATTACACATCTTCTTCACTATGGGTCCCTAACAATTTAATTGTTCGTTTAATTGATATTTCAATCACTCAAATATAATACAAAAATTTCTTTCTTGGTCACATAATGCATTAAGGGTTCAATGGTCATGCAGACATAAATTTAACGAGATTCTCTCCAAAACTTTCTACTCCCTTTAGAGCCAAGGATCCTTTCCACTATTCATATATCCTTTATTTATACTTAAAACTATTTAACTCAGATCATCGTTAAACTCATAAAATGATTAGTTTCTCAATTGGATCAATTAGCCGTTCACCTAACTTGGCTAGTCAAACATCCTTCAACTGATTGAGAAACTAATCATTTTATGCATTACGCTTTATATATAAATGATTATGCAATGATTGAATTCATAATTTAAATAAATGACTAAGATAAAATTATAAGAAGGATTACAATAATCGTTACAAGTGAAATGATTTCATTCTTTTTCGTTTTTAATCTACATGAGTTGAATTGTTTTGAAACTTTCTTATATTGTGTTTGGTACTCCACTTTCTTCATTTTGACTTTTCATTTAATTTTTCACAATTTAATTTATTAATATGACTAAAGATAAAAATATCAATAATAATATATATTATTATTATCAAAATAATAATATATATTATTGTTATCAAAATAATAAGTTGAAACCTCATTTAATAAAATAATAAAGTTCAATTTTGTTAAAAATAAAAGTTGTTTTAATAATAATTTAATTTGACTCTAAACTGCATGATAGTTTATACACACCAAATGATTGGGTTCATTAGTTTAAACTAAAAAATATGTAAATCAAGTTGATAGCTTAATGATTATTTTTTAAAAAAATTCTGGAAAATTTTATAGTTTTTATATCTTAGATACTACATTTAAATGTGTACTGAATAAATTTGATATTCCATAAATCACTTGTTCTAAAAAAATTATAAGACAGATCAATTGCTCATAATTAGATATTCAATCCAATGACCAGCTCTAGCAATTTGAATTCTAAAAAGTTCACGGTTCTCAATCTCATTCATTTACTTGAACCAGATTAAATTATTTACACTTAATTTTTGTAATAGCTCATTTTTCACCTATATCAATGCAAACTAACCCACAGACAGCATCTATCATAAAATGTAGTGTTTTAAAAATCAGACAGGTTTAATCGATCCAACTCGATTAATAGAAATCTTTTAGTTGATAGATTTAATTTTTTATAAAAAAATTATAATAAAAAATCATATAATATTTATTTAACCGATCAATTTAATCAATTATAAGTCAATCAATTCAACTAACTAACTGATCATCGATTTCACTAATTACTCTAATATTTGAATCAAAGAACTATTAGATTATAATAAACTTGAAACATCATTTTATAAAGAAAATATATTTATTAGAAAGAACGAATTAAAAATATCTATTACCAATTAGTTGTCATTTTATTTAAAAATATAATATATTATTTTAAAAATAATTTCATACTTTATTTATTCATAATTTATTTAAATGTATCAAAAAAATGTTAATAAAAATATTTTAAATATAAAAATAATTTACATCCCTTTATATACTATCAAAAAAATTTAAAATTCTAGATAAACATGAGATACAAACCTTTTTAAAAATAAAATTTTACCTATTCTTATTTTAATATTTTATGTTAAATTTAATTTTAATTAAAATTATTATTAATTAATTACATACTGATTATTATTTATATTTTCGTTATATATTTAATTTTATAATATAATTTTACTTATTTTTATAATTTATATATCTAATTATTTTATACCAATTCAATACTAATTTTATATCGACCTAGCACAGACTAAATTTCTAAACATTAAATATATCTCCTATTTAAAATTCGATGTCTAGTTTAATTTTAAAAGTGGTAAAAAGCGCTGTGACAACAGTTAAAAGACTTCAAAAGTAACAGGGCCGCCTGCAAAATTCTGAAGATATTACTACATCGCTGTGCTCTTAACGAGATCATACCAGACCGCAATGTTCTTGAATGCAATCAAATGAATGCCCGTTCAACGCCAACACTAAAATAACGTTTATTCACACGGCAAATTGTGTACCGTAATGGATTTTTCTTAATGGCACAAACTGATCAACGCAGCATAATTATAATCAAATACAGAAAGGTTAATCATTATACAAGTGAATGACTTTTCCATACCAGTAACTGAGTTAATAAAAATTGTAAATAAACAAGTCACAAGTCCTAATAATTTTTAAGTCCTCTTTTTCAAAGGTAAATCGAGTTCAAGCACACTAGTAGAAGATTAATACCATTTTCCCCAGGAATAGGAGCTGCTGCAGTCCATCATCGCTTTTGATTCCAATCATGAGACACATTCTTCTGCACAATGCCATTCTCATGCAAATATTCCACAAACTCATCTATAAGATACGGCCAAGCACCTTCAGCATCATAATTAGATAATGCCGGATCCACTGTCTGCATTAAAACAAACAAAACCCACTTTTAGGTATTTACTAGCTAATTGATTTAGGTTTATAATACATATTTGACGCTATTCCTCTGCCTAACTAGTTCTTGTGTTTAAACCCCGAACTACCTTCTTAGCTCCCAAACTTACTGTTAAAAGCTATTCCAACTTCTACACTTGTTCTAACTCCTCAACTATCTGAATAAATTTTGAAACATCTAGTCGAAGCATGAATAGCATGACCTTTTCTTTTTAAAAAAAAAAAAGAAACTGAGCTTTATAACACCATTTCCTTTAGGAAATTAATAGTAGTAAGAATGCCTTCTGAAAGCCGGCTGCATTGTTGCTCAATCGGTAATAAACTCTCTCTCTGTTTATCAACTGACCAGCTGCATACACCCAATGTTAATGTACAACAAGTGGCAGTATTTTTACATTATCCCCAGCGCTTGTGGATTTTTACCAATCAATTACAGTGAAATCTTAATTCGTAATCAAAGATGCAGTGTCCTGGGAACATATAAGGCTAATTTTTGTTTCAAGGAAAACGTTTCTAACTCCTAAATATCAAACCAATCTAGGGTCAAAGGTTTTGTGTACTTTGAATTCTATGAAGTCATTCTCTGTCAAAAATATAATCCTATTTCTCAAATGCTATTTTTCAGTGTGGTTACTCCGATCACAATAAATCATCCTGCATCGTAGCTTCACATGGTACAGAACCAGAATGTACAGGAAGAGACTTCAAAGGTACCGAAATCAACAATAAAAAGAAAACAAATGCGTTATTTTGATGTTGCTTACCCTTGCAAATTCCAATAGCTGAGACCAAGTGTCCCTGGAAATGGCTTTATTATGTCGAGCCTAAAAAAATATAGGAGTTGTTGTCAAGTGAAATATAACATAAAACAAGCATTTACCAACACAATCAATTGCAACAGACAAACAAAGCTGAATTTTACAAATCCAAAAATCATAGTTGTACCAACAATAATCGCATTAAACTTAGTTGACAGGATAGTATATAAATAAACAGTACAAATAACTACACCAAATTATTTTTCAGTACAAAATTGAAAATATTCTCACACAATACAACCTCAACATACTCATGTAGTTGTTACAATCCACAGCCTTATCATATCCAACATGTTTTTATGTAATGCAGAACTTATACAAGGGTAAAGAAATCACCAAAAGAGGGCCAACAATTGTACTCAATGAGCCAAAGCCAACATTCTAACCTCAGGACCTACATGCACTGGAACAAATTTTTAAAACAGAACTACGGTATGGGCATAAATCCAAATGCCAGGTATTCCTGTTAGGAGCTTAATTTTTCCAAAAAACCTCATATATGTCCTGACAGAAGTGGCCAACAAATCCTGTCCAGATTCTTGCACCATAACAAAGAGAACATGAGGAATTCTCCAGTAAATATGCAATACTTACCTAATTTTGAAGAGCTAAGTAAAAATCATAATCCAATTGTTAATCTCAGATTTCTTTTAGTTAATAATTTAAACTTCCCTTGCTTAGAATTTTCTTAACCTAGCAAGGTCATGCTTTGTTTCTAGGACAAGATATCTTTACGCCTTGCCAGGAAAACCTGGCTTGCTACTAGCAACAGACGTTAACTAGACAACTAAGCAAAGAGAAATGTTTTAGTCAACTTCTAAAGGTACTAAGCGTGAGTATGAATCAAGGACAGGGAAATGAAGTACTTAACATATTACCACAATCAAACAAATATGTAACATTAGAAAAGATTGCAGCAAAATTATGTATAAATTACCATAGTGTCCACAGCTCAAAACCCATCCCTAAAAAGGCTTCCCAATGATATATCAAAATTGGACAGAGATGCAATCTTGAAAGCACAGATTTTTATTATTGAAGCCTTGAGCAGCATGTTCCCACGACAATGCCAATGTTGGTACACAACACAGCTCACAATCCATTTTACACAAATCTCACTTGTACAAAATACACTAAAATAAAAATTGAAACATACCTGTAAGAACTGGCACCAATGATCAACCAATGGCCATTGCTTTTCAGCAAATAACAATTGCCACATGCCAATTGCTGTATCCAATGCCAAAGATTTCTGACCCTGAATCAATGAAGATATGTCATAATTTTATTATGAGCTAAGAAATTATATAAAAATATTGATGCCATGATGCATTGCAGCTGAAGTTCAACTAGGTGAAGCAAACAAGCACATAGCATAGCATGTAAGATTGTTAGCAGAATAATCACTCAAGCACACACAAGCAAGTAGAAAGAAATAGAAGCACAATGTTTTACCTTAGTATGGAAACAGCATCTGCATGCAAAGACACTCACCTATTTCCACTATAGAACTACACCCCTTTGTGTAGGAGCACTTAGGTTATCCCTATACAAGTGACAACCACGAAAAATCCAATTACTAATTTGCCCCCTCAAATAGGTCAAATATCCTAAACTGCCAACATTGCCCCGTACAATTATTAATTTTGACGCCACACCCCTACTTCAAACTCATGCATTTACCAGGAGCTTCAGGGAACAGAAAATATAAGCTACAGTTTATCTAAGACAACTATTTATCTTATTAAGAAAAAGTTTGAGAAAGAGAAGTCTATAATTGCAGACATAACTGTTTTCTGGTTCAGTGCTACCCCACAAGGGTATACAAGTAACAACGAAAATATGCCACAGATTTACCCCCATCGCAGGATCCCACAAGATACATTAAGACAAAAAGGAAAAAACAGTGGAGTTGCAGTTATTCTTTGATTTCAAATTATTAGGGACATCTGCTCCAGCTGAATAAATAAAGTAAATAGGCTAATAAAAAAAATCCAAAGGTTTTGTGATACTTTGTTAAGACAAAAATCCATCACATACAAGTCTTTTTAATTGCCAATCCTGTCTCCCGCACATGATTCAGTGAAATGTTTTTCAGTGGTTTTCCTGTTAGGGACTGGATGAATTGCCAGCAGGCAGAAGGAGAATGCTTAATGTACATTGAATCAAAATGATGCCCCCATTACCAACCAAAAGACTAAAGATATCAAGGCTAATATTATGCATCAATAAAAGTGCCGTACATTTTAGAACAATAAGGTTTGGCTTTTAGAACAATAAGGCTTGGTTTCTTTCTAAGAAAACCCCATATTCTAAGTTCCCAAAGTAATCCACCTCATCACTCAATACTTGACAAGAAGATGGGTTGGATGTAGCCAACCTGAGTGACAGCTCTCCCACACCAATAAACACACTAGGGATTTAGAAAATTTGACGCCCTGTAAGAACATTTTGATTAAATTTCTTGTCAACTACCTCTCTTTCTCCTTCTCTCCACAAATATTGATTATAATAGACCAACAATGGTTACACTCTAACCTAGCTCTGTCAATTAAAAACTGCCAACCCAAATGAGCAAGAAACATCAAAATTCATTCAATTTTGAAAGCATTCAACTGAATTGTGAAATCTAACCATGAATGAAAAAGACAAAGAGGTGTAATCAACAACTTCATTCAACCATTCTAGGTTTGAGTATGCTCAATCAAAAATCAACTGTAAAGGTTGGGTAACAGTTGTAAGAAGTGCAACAAAACTTACAAACAAGAAGCTAAAGCCACCGATGACTTATATCAAGCAATATGTTTTTAATCTTAAAAGCATCACAGGAAAGTAACCCGAGCACAAAAGAAAATTTCCATAAGCAAAAAAGAGAAACCAGCAAACTCTTACTGCCCATAAAAGGAAAGCTCACTTAACCTAAATGACAATAGGCAGAGAGACTCACAAGCCGTCTCATTCTGCAACTAAACGAAAAAAATAACAAGAAGGATCAACCAAAACTTGTCTAACAAAGACTCTGAGCAGACAACAGCCAGATGCAATCGTTTCTACTTCAGAGACAATTCATATCACAAAACAGGAGAAAACATGTCAAATTACCATAAACAACTGGTATAATGCAAGAAACAGAGAAATTGTTTTAGGTTGTGTCTAACATTGGTTAGCTGACAAAATTAGGAAACAGGTTTTCCACTAAGAAACAGGAAAATGATATGACTCTCAACCTCATATATCATGGGTATCAGAAAGAGTTTTTAGCTCTGTGAATAGGATGACAAGCAAGTTAAAAAAGGGGTGACAAGCAGGTTAAAATCACCAGGGGAAAGTGCAAAGATTTTAGGTTTATGAGAGTAACAAATTTTACCTTTTCTTTGGCCCAGCCAAATGCAAAGTTGTAGATATCACGAAACTTTTCTGAACAATCAAAGAAGCCAAGTATCATTTCAACAATATGGGGTAATACCTAATCAAACTGGAAAAATCAATAAATTTCAGAAGACATTTGGGAGTGCATAAATCTAAGAAGCTATCTAGATGCTTAGATCACCACCATCTTTTCCGTTCTTCAACAGACCATTGAGCAACTCAATTGATCATGCAGATTTGACAAAGCCTACTTCAGTTAATCTAACACTATACTCATCCATAAAGGCATTGTGTCCAAAATGTATTAAGGTTGGTAAAATGATAGTTATAATAAGTTGCTGAAGGATAGTTATAATAAGTTGCTGAAGGGCACTAGAAATCCAATTTATTGGTGATTTGAAGTTAAAATAACTGTGGAAGTATGCAACGAAAAATAGGTGGCTCATTGCATGATAATAAAAGGTTATGAACTTGTAAAAAAATTCAGAATCATCTATAGATAAAGGTCACACTTGTGTTGTCAGAAAGTCACAGATTAAAATTAAAATACGACAAAAAGAATCCCAATTAACTTCCAAAAAACTTTGAGAACTTAAGGAAGATGCACATACGCTCATCTTTTAGTTCAGAGCGCATAAATGGAATATTTTCACGAAACTTCTCCACAGAATCTATCCTGCCATCAATAACATCACTTAAATTACATTTCCATGAAAAAAACCACTAAACTTGGTCTATGGCAATCTAGTCTACAATAAAAATAACTTAGATGAAAAAGAACAAACCCTAGTGTCTGTAAGCCTCCAACAAATTCTTGTTTGGAGAACTCACACATGGTTGAAGCCTTCATATGCCATGAAACAACTAACTGCAATAATAATTAACAAACACATGTTACCAAAACATCAAACCAAGCTGCAAAGACAATCTGAAAACAAATTCCATAGTCCATGATGTAGAGCACAAACTGATGATCAATAATGGATGCCATGCAGACTTAACAAACATAAAGTCTTGAACTTAAATTCCAAGTCTAAGCTGAAAATTCATGAAAATGAGAATTAGTTATTGTAATTAATGCAACACAAAGTTCATCTTAACTTAATAATCATTGATAGATTCACCAATTTGACAAGAGATAGCCCCAGAAAAGAGACCAAAGTAATGGGTGTTCAAGGGTCCCAGCTTGTCACGTCCTTTCTTTCTTGGAGTATCAGCAGACATAAAACTCAACTACATCTCAATTTAGAAATACTTATATGGAGTGAATAGACAGATGCACTACTGACCTGATGCAGAGACACGCTTTAGGAACCTTACCCATGGAACCTATATGTTTATATGACCCCTCAGTATGCAACCATTATTTCCTTTGCCTATCAGCAACTTTAAAAGAAGTAGGTGGATCAGTTTAACAGCATAATCTCAGCCAGTCCTCAATAATCTAATCACCATAGTCAGGATGGCTGGATCAAAGGCTCTTCCAGATTCAAGATCCAGAAGGTAAAAAAGGGAAACGCCCTGGCTCTATCCATCTTTTAAAACAAGTTTTTATGCCACAGATTATTGCTAAAATATGCATAAAATTCATTAAGGAATATGCGCATTTGTTAAAAGAAACACTGCACTTAAGTCCATGCATACCATGACTATATCTTGAGGATCCACCTGAAATAACAAAACACGTAAACATTAGTTGAAATCAAAAAAATCTCCATATGCAGCATGGATAAATCAACAAATTTATGCATTCAGCACCACTTCATGGGCCAATCTTAGGTGCAGAATGAAGATCGTAAGATTTGTAAATGACATGTACTCGTTTTTAAAACTTTTTTCATAAAAAAATTCCCTTTGCCTGGCCTGTTACTCAAGCAGCGACTAATCTGCATACATAACTTTCCAGCCACACAACAGCAAGTAACTTTAATAAACAACATGAATTGTTACATGCCTGAAGGTCATCACAGAGGAGAGTGATACCATCAACCAAAATCATATCAGCATAACGATCTGCAAGCACATTTGAACAAAATTACTTAGCCAGAACTTTTCTCAAAGCCTTTTAACTACAATACATCCCAGTGTTCCATGAAACAGCTTGACATAGAAGTGAATCTCTATTAATCTTCACAAATATCCTAAATGATGCATTAAAAAAATGAAGAATGTACTTCAACATTATGGCTCATCAAATGAACAGACCCCCAATCTTCAATGTTTTAGAAGGATCAAGATATAACAAAGAAACCATAGTAAAATTGAGCATCAAAAGTTTATCTAAAAGCAACAATTTGAACTATGCTCTTCTCCTTTTAGATTGATCACACTTGAATTGATGGAGAGCAAAGAATGAACAAAACCTTGTACTGTAAATTGTCTGTATCAACTAAGGTTCTAAAAGAACCAAAATAATCCTTTTCATGGCTATTACAGAAAACTAGGAGAGAACCAAATTGGACTTGATATAATCATACAGTGTCCATGCCAAATAAAAAAGTCCAATTTTAGTTAGTAATTAGAGATGAAAAAGGATGTGTGCACAAAGCAAGTATGTGAAAAAGAGACATGCTTAGACAAGAATGTGTACACCAATTATGTAAATACACCACCATATTTAGGATGCATAAGTGAAGGGTCATCACAAAGCGGTTAAATTTTAAAAATTGCACTTAGGTTTCAACAGTTATCCAATAATAAGTCATTCATCAACTGTAATAGTCAGTTTCTTAAACTAGTTTTTCCTTGTTAGCAGAAAAACACTGACCTTCGGCCAATACACAAATGAGAGTAGCATTCCCAACAAACTGAAAATAATGTTCAAAATGTTTAAAAAGTGCTAAATCAACTGCAACTTATCTTATTTGCAATAAATGCATAACAATCAATCACACTTTATTCTTTTTATAATGATAATCTTATGGATATTAACATAGCTACCCCAATACTTTACGTAAATGAAGCTGCATTCTTATGATGTCTCATCAATATACAAAATAACAAACAGAAAAGTTTTCTGGGAATATCAAGCTTTATAAAGCACAACTATTAATACCCCCTTCTATGCTCCAATTTTAAATGATGTTAAAAGACATAAAAAGAAATAATTGCCATTGTTGAAGTGAAGCTAGCCTTTATATCTGTTGTAAAGCTCTTCCAAATGCCTAGAATCAGTAAGTGTTCTAATCTGGGGCTGACTGTAGAAATAATCAAATGCTCCTTCAAGATGCCAGTCACTAGCTTTCAAAGCTTGAATAGCAGCTTTCTCACTGCGTTTGAGAAGAAAAAGTCAACTTCCTAAATTATGGAATTCCTCAGGTGAATTGAAAAAACAAGATGCAACTAACATACATAATACACAGTTGTACCTCAAAATGCAATTGATTCCAATTTATGAAAATTAGAAAAAAAAAATAGCAAACACAGGGGCAGCAACTGGATAATGGAAGAAATGTAAACACAATAATGAACTAATCTCATACATAATACATGTGTGTCAAGGCCAACCTTAATGAGATGGCAACACTATCATGAAAATATCTGCTAGTCAACCAATGTACTCTTGAAAATAGAGAATTGTCAACAGAAAAAAATTTACAAAGTGATTCCATGCACTTCATTGCCTCAGAACAAGATAGAACTAGTAGAAATCTAGGTGATGAGAATCGAAAGAACAAAGTCACAAGAAAGAAAGTACTAAGTCCTGACAAAGCAGCTCATAAAATTTTGATATTGTGCAGGCAACGAGAGATATTTTGGATTTTAGTTGTAATACTTGGTGGAAGACGAATGATATGTACAAGGAAATACTCATCTTGATGGGAGTTACACCAACAATGGACAAAATAAGAAGCATGCTGGGAATCTGTTTCACTGGAAGAACCAACAGATTCCCTCACAGAATTACACGATTCAACTACATGACATTTATCTATTTTGACAAATCGATCAGTCAGTTAACCATATGCACGGAACATGTAGAGATAGGTGTACCTTGCACCAGTTATACTGATAAACTGTTGCAATTTGTCGCGGTTGCCTCTGTTTAATTTATGCTGAAAACAGACGAAAAAACTCAGGAAGGAAAAGGAGAAAAGGATAGGAAAGAAGGGTAAGAGACCGTATCTCATAAAAGTAATAATAAGCACTCCCTGCCATTAAACTAGATATGAAAACAGAATGGCGAAAAGTTGGGTATATAATTACACACCACCAACAACATTCCCCAAGAATCAAACAAAGACGTAGAAGCACTATCTATGCCAGCATCGCAAGCATGCAATTAGGAAGGAAGAAACCGAAGCACAAACTGTAAGATAAACTTTAAACAGAAAGCCGGACCACAAATTCTTCAATCCTAGCACACACTCCCGCAATCGAATGAACACTGCACTAAGCTTCTATACTTCATTTAAAATAATGAACATATCAAATAGACAGAAAAACGACGACCCAAGTTGAATTTTGTGAAGGAATTAACAACAATCTCTTTCCTTCCCAATTTCCAGATTAACTGAATTAGGTTAACAGCAAGAAAAAGACAAAGAAGAATGGTAAGGAAAACAGAATAAACGATCAATCAATCAAAAGAAACAATAGCCCACCATCTTAAAAACTTTGAAGAAAAAGAAGATAAACAAAATAGCTCCTAATCGAGAGAGATCTTTTAGTAATATATAGATTAGGGTTTGGGAATTGAGGAGAGCTTATTGTAATTTGCTTAATTTCTCTGTTGGGACTTGAGCTCTCTCTTTCCCTCCCTATGTAATACGTAATATCGTTCTGTGAATTTACTATCGAATTGAAAATGTAATCGGCTTAGTTACTTTCTGTAGGCCTTTTTCTCTTTTCCTTTCCCTTTTATTTTGTCTTTTAGGCATTTTGGGTTTCCCTTTTGTAAGTGCCTATGTAAGCTTTTCAGCCATTAACAATATCAGGACCACATCTTTCGTTAGCTGGAAACAAATTACCGTAAGAAAAAATTGGAAGAGGTCAAGATTATAAGTTCAATTGGGAAAAAAATTCAAAATTCAAAATTAAATTTCTTCAATATGTCTTTTCCAACTACATATTTGTTAATTTAACTATAAGGGTTTAATAATCTAACTCTACTAAGAAAACTCTCCTTTTATTTTATGATTATATCTACAGGTCTGCCATATCTGCTTTCTCCTGTCTTCTTCTACCTCGAGTTTTCATTTCTTTCGCTGCAAAATTTTGCGGATAAAGGATATATGAAAAACTTGCTGAAAAAATTCAAGTAATACATTAATTAAGTTTCAGATTACTACTAAACCAAATTTAAAGTAATTAATTAATCGGTAACATTACTTTGTTTAATGTAATTACCAAATAGTTTTATAAACAGTTTAGTTATTGATTAATATCTAACTTTTGAATTTAAGAAAAAAAACTTTCGCTTGATTTCGATTATAATAAATTTAGAAGGATGAAGAAAATAAATTTGTCACGATGAATAAATTAAGAATACTTACTAATGGTAAGTTGCTATATTATTTTTAAAGTGTATATTATTTTTAAAATAATTTCATACATTATTAATCTATAATTTATTTAAACATAGTAAAAGATGTTGATACAAATACTTTGAATGAAAGTACAATTTGCTATGCTTTATATAGAGTTAGAGATTTTGAAATTTTTTATGAAGACGAAACACAACCTCCTTTAGAAGTATAATTTGTATTATTGCTATTGTTTTAATATCTTATATTAAATTCGATTTTAATTTTAATTATTATTAATTAGTTATACATTAATAAATATTAGTGTTTTATTTTTATTCTAATAATTCATTTAATTTGAATAATATATTTTTATTTATTTTTATAATTTATACATTTTATTAGTTTATACCAATTCAATAGCAATTTTATAACACTGTAATAACGGTTGAACTTCTAGTCCTTAAACCTCTTTCTTTACTAATTCGATATTTAGTTAGGTTTTTAAAACATTAGTCGTGACATTCAATTACTAAACAACATAAATAATCCGGTCTTGTGATATTCTCTAAGTAATGAAATCCACTAATTAGCCTTCTCCTATACCTATTTGGTTCGCCTCATTATCCTGTGCTAAGTAATTTATAATGATTGAACCAACAACAGTCATAAATACCTTTTATAAACTTTGATCTAACTAATCAAAGTGTCATGATAAGCTCAAGCTATCGCTAATCCTAATAAAAGTTTTTGGCATGGCCAAGTTCTTTGATAGTATATTTTTTATCCAAAGCTTTTTTAACCAAATTAATGGTTGCTTCATTATTTTCTATTAACCCCACATCATCAAAATATATATATGGAGAATTAGGAAAACATCAATGTCACCACCACTTCCTATTAAAAGAACAATACTCATTCATGGAGTGTAACAAATCTAGGCAAATAAAAAATATCAAAACTCTAAATTCCACCTTCGAGATGCTTATTTTAAAACATACAAAGATCTTCGAAGCAAGTACACCTTAACTTGGATTTTACCTTAATGATCCCTCATGAAATGTGCATATAAACTTCCTTCGTATAAGATCCATGAAAAATAAAACACTATCAACTCTAGTCATGTAATGGTCCATTGTTTATGGAAAGCTTGAACTAAAACCGGCCCACAAACTAAACTTGACCCGTAACATGTAAACTTAGGGGATACTTAGTTAGGTTGTGGGTTGTGATTTTTTGTTGTAGTTGTTATATTTTTGTATTAGTTGTTGTATTTTCTTTTTTAATTTCTATGTTGTATTAGTGTGTTTTCTTTATCGATTTTTGTGTTTAGAAAAACAGGAAACCAAAACCCAACTAAACAGGGCCTTAAGAATAGAGTTTTATATTTTTTACCCACTCTTCTTTCTTCTCTCTTTATCCTTACTAACAGCAGCCCCTATCCTCTCATTTTTCTTTAATTTTCTTCAAGGCCCCATCCATCTTCTAGTTTTTTGTTAGGATTTTGTGAGGTAAGGGGGGCTATAGTTGGGTTGTGATGTGAATATAGTGCATATATGTGTGTGCAGATAGGGTGAGGCGAGTTGGGTGTTGTGCGTCTAGAATAGGGAGAGAAGAAGAAGAAGAAGAAGAAGAATATGATAAGAAGAAGTAGAAGAAGGAAAATGAAAAAAAAAACCCAAAGAAGAAGAAAGGAGGGAGAGAAATGTCGGGTGAGAAGGGGGAAAAGGAGAGAAAATAAAAGAGGTAAAGATGTAATTTTAAGAAGATGGGTGGGATTTATGATTTTTGAAAAGTTTAAAAGTATTTTTACAATTTTAGGAATTTTAAAAGGTTAAATAGAAAATATATTAATTTTTGGAATTTTTGGAAAATTTAGAAAAAAAGGCTAATTTAGTAAATTAGAACAATTTTAGAGTTTATTTTTATTTTAATTAGTCTATTTGTTATATTATTATTTGGATGCTAAAAAAAGTTGAAGGGAGCTCATAATTGATTAGGAATTTGGAGTTTTCATAATTTAGGTAAGGAAATTAATTAAAATGTATCTTATTATGTGAATTTTTTTGCAAATATGAATATTATGAATTTCGTATGAATTATGGAATTGAATATGCCTTATTATATACATTTTGAGCAATTTTATTTGTAATATGATTTTGTGCAAATTATGAGATTAAAACATATCAGAATATGTGTATTTTTTGTGAATTGTGAATGATTTGAAATTTTATGACTTAAGGACAAAAAATATGAAATTATGCAATTATACTTATACGAAAAATATGTATATAATTACATGATGAATTTTGTAATGAGTTACTGAATGGTGGAAATATAGAAATTTGTGAAAGTTATTGAGAATTACTTTATGAGTATAATTTCACATTGATAGAAATTATGATTAAATTACAAAGATATTAAAGTTTTGATTTGTAATGATGAAATACAATGGTATAATATATTAATATTGAATATGTGAAATATTAAGAAACTATAAGGAGATCCTAATTAATAGCTTACCTCAGTAAATTATATTTAATGGTATTGATATGTATGCGATGAAATTGAGATTGATTATTAAGCACGTATCAGGGTATTTTAGGAGTAGAGATATCCTTAGTAACTTAGACTTGTATTTTAATAATGAGGATACTCATGATGCTTCCAAGAGTAGAGAGTTTCCTATATGATTTATTTTGATGAAATTCAATATTCTAATAGTGAGAATGCTCATAATATTTTCAAGAGTGAGAAGTATTCTATATAGTTTAATTATGAACGGATCAATAAGTATAACTGCACTAAGTTAAGTAGAGCCCTAAAAGTTTAAGAAATTAATTGAATGAAAACTATAGAAATAGAAAAATGGATTATGAGTAATAAAATAAATGCCTTGACAATTACAAATACCATATCTAACATCTCCTTCTCCGTAGTGGTATAATTCTTTTGAGCATCATTTAAAGTGTGACTAGCATAATAGATTGGATGGAAAAGCTTTCCATGTCTTTGTCCAAGTGTTATACCAACTGCAAAGTCACTCGCATCACACATCAAATCAAAAGGAATAGACTAATTAGGTGATACCAAAATAGGTGTACTTGTAAGTTTTTCCTTTAGCAATTGAAAAGAATGCATACATTTATCATCAAAGTTAAATATTGCATCCTTGATCAAAAGTTTAGTAAGGGGCTTAGCTATCTTGAAAAAATTCTTAATAAATCATCTGTAGAATCCAGCATGCTCAAGAAAACTTCAAATTTTTTTAACTGAATTTAGAGGGGGTAGTTGAGCAATAACTTCCACTTTTGCTTGATCTAATTCAATACCCTTACTTGAAATATTATGACCCAACACTATGCATTCTTGTACCATGAAATGACATTTCTTCCAATTCAAAATCAGATTAGTTTTTTCATATCTCGTAAGCACCTTCTCTAGATTCTCCAAACATGCATCAAAAGATGTACTAAATATAGAAAAATCATCCATGAATACTTCAATGCATGACTCAATCATATCTATAAAAATGACTATCATACAATGTTGGAAAGTAGTAGGGGCATTACACAAGCCAAAAGGCAAGCGACAATAAGAAAAGGTGTCATATAGACGTATAAATGTTGTCTTTTCCTAGTCCTCAGGGGCAATAGGAATTTACAACTAACCACTGTATCCATCTAAAGTATAATGAAAAATATCCCAGCTAACATTTATATAACTTGATCAATGAAGGGTAAAGGAAAGTGATCCTTTCTTGTGACGTCATTAAACTTATGATAATCAATGCACATATGCCAACTAGTTACTTTCCTTGTGGCAATTAACTCTTCTTGATCATTTTCCATGGCAGTAGTTCCTCCTTTCTTTGGTACTACTTGAACTAGACTAATCCATATGGAATCAGAAATAGGATAAATAATACTAGCATCAAGGAGCTTAACTACTTCATTCTTTACCACTTCCTTAGTCTTTAGATTTCACCTATGCTGAGGTTAGAGTAAAGGTTTACTTCCTTCTTCAATATATATATATAACAAGTACAAATAGAAGGACTTAAGCCTTTCATATCTACTAAGGTCTAACCTATAGCCTTTTGATGCCCTTTAAAAACTCTCGATAGTCTTTCCTCCATCGTATCACTTAATGATAATGAAATGATAATAGACAATTGAGATGGAGGTCTAAAAAATACATACTGCAAGTTTGGAGGGAGAGGTTTTAATTCAAGAGTTAGAGGGCAATTTAAAGTTTTGGTAGTGGAAATCAGTGGTTGACAACCTTCTCATTTCTGCCATTCATTTCGACATTGAACTGC
>JAOXYD010000002.1:10332360-10347562 GCA_028565735.1 Pinacopodium congolense
GTTGTGATATTACATGAGTTTCATCAGTGTGATCTTATTTATCAATCCTCTAGCTGGAAATGGTTAGTTTTTTTTTTCTGTTTCTGTATTGTTTTTATTAGTTTCTGCATTTATAAAAACAAGAAACGAAAACTAAAAATAAGAAAAAAAAATCAAAAACTAAAGTGAAAACAAACGAAATCTTAGGAGATGTTTGGTGTGGCTTTCATTTTTTGATTCGGTTTCTTGTTTTTAAATATAGAAATTAAAAAAAAAACAGCACAAAAACCAAAAAAGACAATACATTAATATAACATAAAAATCGAGGATAATACAAAGATCGAGAATAATACAAAAATCAATACAAATATACAAAAATCACAATTAAAAACTATAACTAACAACAATACTAAACGACCCCTTAACTTTTCTCATCAACCTTTGCGATTTGAAACTCACCACTCACAAATACCAAACTGATTTGTTGATTGACTCAAGCGCACGAGTTCGACAAATTTTTTGGAAGAATATTTTAGTCATAATCAAATTTTTCGTAATGATAGAAATAATAGCTTTAGATGACTAGGTTCAGTAGAGATGTTTACATAAATGGTCGTATCCTTTCACTCAAATAAACTTCATCGTTTTTTATATGATAGGTAAGAAGTTGAAACTTGTATTGATTGAATAGTGATTAAGTTAACACTCTTAGCAAAGTCATATTAATAATATCATCTTCTTATAGTACTATGAAAAAAAAGAATTTTAATGTACAAGTTTGATGCAGAAGAAAATTTTATTTAGGGTCATGGCCCAAATAAAAAAAAGTACAGAAGTCGACAAAGGAGAAGTTCGAACGGTAGAATAGACTTCACATAAAAACGGGGAGGGAGTTGTGTAGCTTGCTTGGAAGCATGAATTTCTCACTTAGGAATTTAATTTCATAAGTAACCATGTATGAGTGGCAAAATGCAAAATATATCCTTTACAGCCTAGATGTTACTTAAAATATGCCGCTATAGTCGAAGAATAATTTTTACATGTATGTATGTATGTATGTATGTATGTATCCACTGATTTTGCAAATCAACAAGATCTCAGTTATCCTTACAGTTTCTTGAGTAGGTCGAAGAAGATAATCTGGACTGTGATTGGAAAAAGTCAAAAGGAGTTCCTGCGCCAAAAGACCTTCTGGTGTTTGGAGAATCTGCCAGGAGAGGCTCATAAACTGAAGTTCTGTTCTTAGGTTGGGAAATGGATAAAGCAGAAACATCTTTCTCAATTGATCTGGGCTGAGGTTCAATACTTCCAAGAGATAAAATTGGGCCACCCAGACGTTCGGCCTGCTGAAGTGTGTTGATTTTACTGGGTCTGTATGTGTAACGGAAGTCCTTTATTGCCAAAATTGGGCCAATCCCAGCTCCAACTATGAGCTGCAAACAAAGTTGTGGATTAAGTTCATTGCCAATGCATTCACAAATCTGGAACTGGCAGCACCCAGATATTCATGTTACCAATGAATAAAGGGTGAGAATAAAGGGAGAGAACATACATGGAAGTAAGATTAAGAACAAAGAAAGCTCAAAATGGTCATCACTTACAAATATAGTTATCCAATATGAAGGTTGTCCACACAATCGGAACATAATCGTGTACATCCCTGTTGATGGAATGGCGCTCACAATCCAGTTGATGACATAAAATGCAATCAAGTTTCCCCATATAGCAAGATGCTGCAATACCGTGAAGGAGCTGCATGGCAAAGCAGGTGGTCAACACTGCAGAAGTAGTTTGTGCTTCTGGCATGATTTCGACATATATAAAATTCCTGAATTCAAGGGAACTACTAATTTTATTAAGAAAACAAGGATGCTATAAAAAGTATCCATCCACATCCTTAATGAGGAAATATCATCACATGCTGCTGTCTTCATTTTATCAACAAGGCAATATAACCCAACTAGGCTCCACCGCAAAACATAAGATTTTTACAGATATTTCCAAGCCTCCTTTACTTATTAACATCCAAAAATAATAGTCAGGCATATGAAAAAAAAAAAAAGAAAACTTACTTGGTCTCCAATGTCACAACAAAAGCCTGCAACCATATACATCCAGACAGTGCTACCATTGCTACCTCCTCCATTTCACTTTTTTCATATGCATATGCATTTATGCTTATTACAAATACAACAATAGCCTGCATATAATATCAGCATAAATTGCCACATGTAAAATGAGTTGTCCTCACAAATGTCAGTTGCTTTAATAAAGTGAGATCTCCTAAAACACTATTAGGGCATGTCATGATTTAGTATTAAATATTTGATTTTCATTTCATGTCTCCTAAAGCTGGAGGGTTTCAAGAGCATCTATAATTAATGTCTAGATGCTAAAGATATACGAACTCACAATGCATAAAAGCCGGAAGAAAAAGTTAAAAGAAATCAAAATCCAAAGTAAAATAAGCATTAATGAATTGTTTAGATTGAGGCTTCAATGGAGAAAATATAACCCACAATAATGATTTGTGAAACCACAAATCAAAAATAAAGTGACAATATAATTTGATTGCACGCACTCTAGTTAGTCATGTTCCTGGAATTATATTGATATTCTTCATTATATACTTATGCATCAAGAGAAAATACAATCCGCATAAGAAAATAATGAAGCGAAAAATAGGCTGCAGGACAAGTACACATTTGGTATCAGAAAAAAGAGGACTGATATGGATAATTATGAGTAGTCCGTGTCATAATTTCATAGTTGAGAAGCACCCGGTAAACTGGCAGGTGTTAGCTAATTTGTTAAGGGAAGACTAAACAAAGTTTTCTTAGCTGGTAAATGGTTAGTTAAGAAGATGGAAGATTTTAGCTTTAAAAGATTAGGATTGATTTTACAAAAGAAAATCCTTAACAGGAATGTGAAAGTATTAAACCAATCAAATAAAAATTGAGAAGAGACATAGACATAGAACTTACATGGAAAAGAGACCGCCCAAACCACCCAGCGAAGGTGCTTGGATTAAGAAGTCTGATTCAAGAATGACTATTGATCAGTTCCATAAATATAGCTAAAAATATAATTGTTTACAAACAACAATTCAGCAGAATCTAGGAATATCAGTGTAAGTGTCTTCTGAACCATGAAAATGAAAGATATGGAGTCGAAGAGGAAGCACACCTCCCAGCCTGGCAATAAAATAGTATCTGAGGATGCTGCATTACAGTTTCTTCATTGAGATCTTTGTCAAGGACACTAACTAGAACAGGTATACTCGTATAGAAGACATTATAAGCCATTAAGCTAACAGAATTGAAAAGACTAGTTCCAGAGACACCTGAAATAAAAGAGAAACTGAATTTGTACCAATGTCAGTATAAGGGAATGGATATCATCAGATGATTCTTAGTCAAATAACGTTTAGTAGAACTCACAAAATCTGGATGAAACAAATCAATAAAGATTTGTAGAAGGAATACTGGGATAGGAATGCTGTTCGGTTGTATGAATACCGTCCATGGACAAGTATCAACCTTTTCAAAAATTTGAACTCTGCAGGGGACATATAAATGTGCAAGATCAACAACAAAAAGCTTAACCAACAAGTCATAAATCAAAAACTAGTAGAGGCATTTCATGATCATATTTACTCTTAAGGGTGAAACTGCTGTAACTGGAGACTGTAACAGACATTTAAATACATTCATCGCAAAAGCATGTCCCAACCAGGGTCTATTGTCAATCAATGAGGAGAGAAATTTTCAGAAAACTATCAAAAGCCAGACACCTGATTAGAACAAAACATGTGTGAAGATGGAAAGACATTCAAAAGATTTGGAACGCTTTATGCAATTTTAATTTAAGAGAAAAGCTGAATATATCTTGAGTGCTCAAAAGCTCATTGATAGTGAAGGTAAACAGAAAAGGAAAAACCCAACATCAAAGTTTCAAATAGAACTTCGGTAATCTGCTCAATGTCCTGCTCTTTCTATAGACCAATTGAAGCTGCACCTCAAGAGAATCAAATAATCAACCAACACATTGTAGGTTTATTCTCCATTTTAACATTTTTCTAATGCTCTCAAATTTTGGCAGAGCTGCATATGCATTTGAAACATTTTTCAATAACCGAAAAAAGAAGGAAATGAGGACCATCATCCATTTAAATGGATAAACAGGACCTACAAGCACCAGTCTCCAATAGAGTCAATAGTTTACTTTAAATCTGGGTCTGGACCAGAAGGGTGTAGCATTGCAAAAAGGATAAAGAATATCAGAGTGTGAAATGAAAATCAGTCACAGGAATGAAGAGGCGACACTTTTTCTGTGAGCAGGGAGGCAGTATCCAAAGAAGATGTCACTTTTTTGTAAGCAGGGGGGGCAGTATCCCTATCAAATCAATACTTTAGAGCAACAAGCAAAAGACATCTCAAATGATCAATTTTATGAGTAGCTTTCAAAAGATATACTAGTATAAATCAGCATTCAATGTGGACATAATTATGAAATAACTTACTTCCAATACTGTAATCAGCTGCTCTTGCTGCCTGCAACCCCTCTCTCCCACTAATGCCAACACCAATGTCTGCTTGTTGTATCATTCTCACATCATTCCCACCATCCCCAATAGCCAATGTTCTATAGTCACAAGATTTTAATATCTCCACCAGCTGCAAAGATTCATTTATACCTATTAAAGAATTATACTCCCTAAAGAAATTAGGAAAAAAAAAATTAATTTCATGGTTGAGTACTGAATGATCTGTATCATAATTACAGCAACTCTCTACGAATAGATTTGTCCTTATTGAAAAGTTTACATCACAAACAGAGACCAGATCTCTTCCAAGGGATGTTAAGAAAATCCTTAGATTTGTGAATTGCTGATCAAATCCCCCTTTCCAGTTATATCATTAAAGTTAAGATAAGGACCACCTGAGCTTTTTGTGACGGTGTTACACGACAACATATGGCAGTCCTAGACAGTACAGCTAAATCCGTGAAAGCTTTCCGATAATGCTTCAGTGCGATTTCAAGCGCCCAGCCATCAATAACAAATGCCACATCCTATAGGAAAAGGACAACAAGGATTAAAAGTAGCTGATGAATTTTAAGGTTTCCTCTGACAAAGCTATTTTCCACTTAATCATCGACTATCCACCAGTTTAATCCATATTACCTTCTCAAGAAACAAAAAACATAATCCTCACAGAAAGAAAAACAATTAACAGATCAAACTGATTTACGATTTCAAACATATACAGATAGACTAGTATAGAACATATTTATCTGTGAGTAATAGCAGCAGTCTGCTGCAACAATTACTGCTTAAGCAGATAATGCTTTAGTTAGCTAGAGTTTCACAAACTCTTTAGACATTCTCCATTAAATATCTGAAGCAAATATGTTAAAACTTAGTTGACCAACAAAGACTACATCTAGGAACAATAGTGTTTCAAAGAGTAAGTCCAAAGAAAGGCAAACAATTTCCTTTTTCCCTTATTTGTCCCTGTAGTAAAGAGCTTATGGTGTCAGAATTTAAAAGAATTTCCTCAATGTTTACTCTTTAATGTTTGCTCTCTAGAAACTCAAATGTTTACTCTCCAGCTTGTCAAGAAACTATTCAACCTAAAAACTTAAATGAACTATATATCATTCTAACACAGCGCTCACATGAAATGTAAAAATCACAAATCCACCATAAATGAAGGCAATGTAACTTGAATTCAAGACACATCATACAAGGCTCTGATGTCAAGTCAAGAAATCATTTGACCAAATAACTTAAGAAGTTCGGTGAGACTCATAAATGGATCATATGTATTTCTGTCATTTTTAGCATCTTACTTTAACTCAAACACTAATTAGAGTGGCATTGGAATAGGACCAGTACATATTCCTAGTCCTTTTCATTATCAATCTAAATGTCTCAGCACATTATTGCATTAAGGATAATTCATCTTCTTAAATCATATGTAATTGTCGAGTTCATTGCTACCTAAGAAATGATTAAGTTAAAATTTAACATTAATAACAATTTCTAAAATGCCAATAATTCTCATACCTTTTGAGTTTTCATCTAAGTGAAAGAATATAATCTTGAAATCTTAAATAGAAAAGGGCGGTTGATTGTGCAGGTTTGTTGAAGACCAACACAATGAATGATATACAAAAACTGACTGCAGGTCACCAAGTAAAGATTATCATCCATCTTACGCTCAGACAGGAAAATTATGTAATGTTCACATGGGATTCTATTGGTAATGTGATGTATTCCTTCAATCATCATTAAGCATAGTCCAAAAAAGCAATATAAACTAAAGAGGACAATATCAACCAAAACCCGAGAGAACTGTACCAATAAAATATATCTGAATTTACTTCATGTAATAGGAGATAAACTTTAAAATTATGTGAATAAAGTATTGTTTGTTGGCATTCAATGAAACTCATTATTTTAACCAAATGAGCAGGATAGAGCCATGCCCTCACGCACCAAAAAATTTGTATCACTAATATACTAGTAAGCTATATATAAATCATAATTCAGGAAAAAAAAAAGGAATAAGTTTAAGATGAACAGATTTGTCCATTAAAATGTGTTAAGAATCAAAACTATGTTTCTAGTATGTGAAAGGCTCGAAATAAGGTTGTAACTGACTTTAAAAATACAAATAGAGTATTTTAGTCATACCCTTGGTTCTGAAGTTGTGATCCGCATTGTAAGTAACACTCTCTCTAAACTCCTACAAACTTCATCTTCTGTTTTTCCATCAATCAACAGAAGCTGACCTTTTGGCTCTGTCAAGAGGTTCAAGAAAGGAATTGCAGAACCATTGGTTCATATAGGATTAAGGAAATTGGAAACTGAATAGATTTAGAAGTTGTGTAATAAACAAAAAAGGAAATCAACACGGAAATTAACTAATATAGATGGTGGCATGGCACAAATTATTAAGAATTCTGGCAGACAAAGGTGTAAATTATGGTTAAAGTTTGCACTCAGTTCCAGTGAGGAAATCTTACATGATGTTCACAATTTAAAGGAAATTATTAGTTTTAAAGGTTATGAAGTTTAACTAAGAAGCTTCAGTGGTGTCTAATTCTGAAAGAAAAGCAATTATTTAAGGTCACCCATGTTGCAAAAATTAAAGCAAAAAAGATCAAAATGGAATGGGAAAAATATTTATCAACCTGGTGAAATGAAATTGCACGAAAGAGCAATTTGTATGGCAGTATTCTGCTTATCTCCAGTTAGCATCCAAAAGTTTATCCCTGCTTTTCTAAGTGTCTCTATAGTTTCAGGCACACCATCCTGAAAGGTAATTATGAATTTAAAGATGAGAATTTGAGCTCTCACCAGTAAGCTGGATATCAATGTGGCGATCATAAAAGCTCACCTGTAGACGATCTTCTATGGCAGTGACTCCTAGAATTTCAAGATCATGCTCTATTCTTTGACAAACCTCAGCTATTCTCCACTGAATTGAATAGTATCTCAACAGGTTCAGATCTATTGATTAACAAACTTTGAACACTCAACATTCACCAAAAACACAAAAGAATATACCACTTACCTCCCTATCAACAAGTGTACTACTGGCCTCTTTAAACATCAAAGACCATGCTTGATATTCATCTTCTTTCAATTCCCGCCAAGCCAAGCATAATATGCGCAGGCCCAATTGGGTATATTGTTCTACAGCTTCACTAAATGATCTTGTTTGTTGTCCTGAAGTAATACGACTAGGATGAGATGCCAATGCAAATAATAGTAAGGATTTACTACATACTCGTATTTGCACTTGTCTACTGATACTATATGATCCATACATAAAAAAGAACAGGTAACTGAAAGTTTATTTTCTTCAGTTTCAGATCACTGTGTCTTTAAATTCCCTCACATTACTAGCTTTGAATTCACTCAAAAGATGGAAAGTCAAGGTCAAAGGCCCTAGCATTACTAGCTTTGGCCCCTAATATTATTAGTTTTGATGTCTGTGACCCATAATGGGTTACATTCAAAAGTTAGTCTTATTACAGTAATTTTCTAATTTTAGAACGGACAAAAAGCAAAAGGTGAAGGGCCAATGCATGAAAAAAACTAAGATTTTTGCATCCTGAAATGATTAATTTGATCTTATCCTTTTGTCAATTAACCCTTTCACATAAACTTTCTAACGACACCCATCTATTACCAATAATACTAAATTGGTTGTCAAGGTAATTTCAGTCTTAAAACTTATTTTTTGGAGATATACAGGCACCATAGTTACAGAAAGTTGTACATAAGAATCTTTTCCTTTTGAGACCCTCTTCCTGAAAAAAGAAAAAGTTGTGAAAAGCAGGCGATGACAAGGATTCAGAACCATTCGGGGCGATAGCTGATCAGGGTCCTGGATGCTAAATTTTCTTCTTCACCCCTCTCAACAAGTGCTCAATTGTCCTATTCCCCTCTGTCAAATAAGTATTCTTCTACATCAATGACCATCCCCATCTGAAAGGTACCCATTTCACTCCTCTTATCTTTCACATTGCATTTTTCTACTGAACCTCCCCACTTGCATGAAATCCACTAGTCCCCCATAACCTTTTCTTACATAACCTAAGTTCTTACTTACAGGGGTAGGTCAAGCAAGAAGAGACTAAGATCGCTGTCAAACCTTTCAAGGATATGGTTGCAAACAAACCAACATGATAATTAAAGGTTTGTAGATTCTCAGACTTTCAGGAACATGTAGTACCTTTACTTGGTGATAAGGAAAGTAAACAGAAGCTCCAAAATAAAAAGCTTACTAGGAGATGCGTAAGGAAGTATCGCTTCATCTGCTCCTTTTGATAGAAGGAATATCTTTCCACTCTGGCAATCCCTCACTACCACTGACATTTTTTTCCTATCAGAAGTGAATTCCAGAGTGTCCAATATCTCATACCGAACTACAGAGGCATTAAATCTGATCTCTGTAGATCATAGCAATAGTTAAACATAAAAATCCAGTTTCAGATCCACAGTAGTAGCAAAGAATAAGAAGAATTTTACCAAGAAAGCTCCCATTCTTGTTAAAGAAGACCATATGCAACTTAGCAGCAGCATTAACAAGAGCATCCTCATCCTGGGACTGAGCCTTGTACAAAATAGCTCCAGTTTTGCTATGAAAAACAGCAAAAATAGAAAATAATATTGTGAGTAGAAGTCCTGTGGCATGAACAAAAGAGCAAATGGCATATATTGACACAACTGTGAATTTCGGGAAAATTATAAAAGGATGGAACTGCAGATGCAAATAGAAGAAAAGGATCAGATCGAATAGGCAGTCACCTTTGGACAGGCACGACAGTATTGCAGATGGCCATGACTTTAAGAAAGCGAACAACATCAGGAGATCCAGTAGCAATAGCATTGAGCAGTCGCAAATCTTTTTAGTAAAGGTAAGGACAGTCAGAAGCCAGGTTTTAAAAATAAGCAATATGTAAAAATATACGAAAAACAAAATATCAAGAAGTTGATAACCCATTAGTCAGCTCATATGACATATCTGCACCAGTTCATACTTATTATGCTGTGTAAAATAAATGACCATTTTAAAAAACCAAAATAAGCAAGCAATATATTAGTCAAACAAATGGAACTGTTAAAACAAACAGGAGCAAATATCTCCTTGTTCACCCCCACCAAAACAAAATAAAGAAAGAAAGAAACAGCTACATTTTTCCAGTTTGATATAGTCAAAGTCTGCTTATCAAGATTATGCAATTTCAAACTGTTTGAATCACGCATTCATACACACTTCTTATGTCCTTAGGCGCACTAATGCATATGAGATATTGCATGTTTTCAGAATTCCAATTCAAATGAAAACATTGAAGCTGATGTTTGGCAGTTTTTAAGAAAAGCACAAGTACAGAACAACAGTTTTGTAGCCAAATTTTGCTAAGCTTTCCACAGAATTGTCACGACCAAGAGTCACTACAAGAGTCAAACAGCCTCTGTTCCATCAACAGCAGTTAGGCCTTTTCCTAATCCTACTGCCCTCTTGCAATAGTTTAGCAACCGACTCTCTCCTTGCACATTGGACTCCCCTAAAATTAATAGCTGGTCTTCACCTAGCACAGCTATTTTTTTTTCAATAGCAACTACAAGGTCTTAAATCCTTACACTCAAGAGGAGATCACTGAAATGGTACAAGAAGTTATTAACAATGTGAAATAAGTTATTACCAGTGTGAATTACAGCCACCCATAAAAAAGGTCCCAAATAAGAAAAAGAATTTATAGCTTCTACAGCAACGACAAATTCACCTAGTGTAAGATAGTAAAATGAAAGAGTAAATTTAATTTTAAGATCTGAATTGAAAGAGAACAAGAAAAAGTAACAAGAATGGCTCAAGTCAGGTGGAACAGGATTGGAAAATACCTTTCAAAGCATCACCAGTCTCATTCCCATAGAGGATGCCATTAATGCAGCATCTTCTAAAGACCATTCTATTTTCAGTGAGGGTTCCAGTTTTGTCTGTCAAAATGTACTCAACTTGTCCCAGGTCCTCACTAATTGCTGTGCTGCCACCAAAAATGATAACTATTTAAAATACTTCAAAACAACTTTCCTTTCACCTTAAGTTCACAGCACTGATATCAACCACTGAACTTACTTTGCAGCATGCGATGGAGTACTCGTTTCTAAGTCAAACATCTGAGCATCCCAATCAATAAACTTTGCATACAAGCTCTTAACAAGATCCAAAGAAACCTGTAAAAGCAGGAATTGATCTTTATACATTTTATTAAATGATATTCCTCAAAATAAACTAAAAAACAAAGGCCAGCCAAAATATAATCCAACAAAAAGTCAAACTTATTATATGATATGACAACATGGAGCATAAACCCATTGCAGGATAGTGAATCAGCAAATTTGATAACTATGAGAACTTTTTTGTGAACATTCTGATTCTCATAAGCAGAAGCCTGCTTGCTATAATTTCTGCCATCTAACCTAATGAGAATCATTGTTTTCCTTAATCATACAACAGATTTTCTTTTTTTTTTTTTTGGGATAAATCAGAATTTGTTTAATCAAAAGAAAGCTGCACAAGAAGAAAAAATAAAACTAAAACTGTTCAAACAGTTTTAGTTTGAACGGATTTAGTGCCCCAAGTTCACAGTTCATTATCATCTCAACCTGAACACCTTCAGGTATCATAACCATGACTAAAAAGCATTTCAGCCATAACACTTTCCAGTTTCCATAATGCTTGCAATCTGATAAAAGAATCTGAAAAGTAAATTGGGCACGTTTTCAAATTTTCTCCCTCTAGAATCTTGTCTTACTTGCTTGGTAAGTAACTGATATAAAGACGCCTTAACTGGACAACATAAGAGAAAAAACAATTAACTACATTCAAGCTTGAATGGGAAGCATTCTCAATCAATTGCTAGGTTAGAGAGCCAAATTTTTCCTAAAGAACAAAGCAGGAATAAATAATAAAGAGGACAAAGAGTCTACCTTAATAGATATAGGTATCATGATTGAGCAGAGAAGCTCAAACCTTAGAGGAATAACTAGTAGTTCATACCATGGTCCTTCACTTGGGTACAAAACATACCATTGCTGCAACAAAACCAAGTTCAGAAAGTTGATATAAAATTTCAAAAGCAATGCAACTATAATAAAATAGAAATCAAGAGTTACACTAAGACTGCAGTAAATATAGGCAACCAACTCTAAAAGTTTGCCCATCCCATCTCCACCTCCCAACTCACCTTCAAGTCGGGTGGAGGTTACCTTTTTTCTTTTAACACAAAAAAACAAAATGGAAAACCATAAAGTAATGAAATACATAAAGGCAGATATAAGAAGCAGAAAAAATCAAGTGAAAATGATGCAATAAAATCCAATGGTCCAATCATGAAAATAAGCATTATTAATTTTGAAGAAAAAAGAAAACCAAAACTGTCAGAGCTGATTATAGAGAACTATTTGATCTCATTTGATAGTATGACATATATTTGTAAAAGAAGGTAAGCACAAACAAATAGAAAACATTGGGAGAAGGCACTCACAGTCCCAAAAACAAAAATTCTAATCATCGGATTACATATCCCCAAGTTGTATAGCTATAATTTTACCATATATAGGTCCTTTCCAATCAATACTCCCTAATTCATTTATTAAAAAAGATTTTTATATGGACAAAGATCTTCTCCTGTAAGCTTTGGCCTTTTCAAGTTGCACACACATAAGCCCCTATTAGTCCTACAATCTTTTTGTGTCATCAAGCATGTAAAAGGAAATTAAGAAATCTTAGGGGATGTTTGGTATTGTTGTTGGATTTAGTTTTTTGTGTGTTTTTATTGATTTTTGTATGTTTTTTTTAGTTTCTATGCTGTTTTTTTGGGGTTTTGTGGTGTATTAGTATGTTGTTTTTTTTCAGTTTTTGTGCTGTTTTTTTCGGTTTTTGTATTTAAAAAAACAAAACAACCAAAACCTAAAACTAAAGTGAAACTAAACATCCTCTTAGACTGCCTGAACACTTTTGTCTTAAATGACAAAGAACGTGAGAGATTAACTTCAGATGCTCTATATTTGTGTTATTTTAAGAACACATGAAGTGCATTATTGGATATCTCAATCTTCACCTATGGACAAGACATGAAAATTAAATGACAGAAGAACTGAACTGAAATTAATAACAAACCAAGACAACCAATTAACTAATACATACAGTCAATTTAAAACCCCAGCTTAAAGTAATCTTCTATAGCCCATGTCTGTATTCAAGATTTGGAGTTCCAAAGTTATGCTGTAGACACAGCAAACTTAGATGGTACATATCCAGCAGTCACTAATGAATACTTAGCAGATCTGAATTGCCTTATTCGAGCCCCAAAAATGTTATTCATATGCTATGAAACAAATATCATTATGTGGACAAGCAATTTACAAATGCTCAGAGACACCAGAGGCTCCTAAAATACTAAATATTCAATTTGATTAAATCATTAATGCACAAAACTGTAACATTGCAAGTTCAACAGACCTTTCTTGCTTCTGTGTCCTTCCAAATGTTACCAGCAATGCCCAAAACAACAACAACCACTATTTGGAAAACAAATATAGCTCCAGTTAATTTGTCAATCATGGCATCCATAGCCGTAAGCTTAGGTTCAGGTATACCCCTGCTCATACCCAACTTTGTTTCATTTCCTGAAAAGAAAACGAGGAAAGAAGCAGATGAGTCAAATGATTAAGGAGAATGATGTAACATAAACACCTAGATAAAAACTGCACTTTTTAATATACAAAAAACTGGATAAAGAAAAAGTAAAAAAGAAAAAGCAATCTAGTAACATAGCAGAAAATCCAGCACCTATTCCCATGGAAAATTCAGAAAGTAGCTCAGCATGAGAGAAGTGGCAATCTGTTACTCATAGGAATTGCAATAAAAAAAAATTTAGCGCTGGTTTGGATACACTTCCGTTTTTTATTTTCTATTTTATTTTCCAAATTCAGAAAAAAAGAATTGTTTGGTTGAATTTCTGACTTAGCAAAAGGGATGTTTTCGACCTAAAGGTTTTCATGAAAATCTAACTTAGAACCACAACATTTGGTAGAATTTAAAAAGAACCTTAGTGTTGTAAAAATCATTTTATATAAATCTCAAGTTGACGAAACTCTAAATTTCCATCAGGGTTCTATCTAAAAAATACACAATATATTTTAAATTTAAAAGCGAATCCTATATTGCCACATCACCATGTAATATGTTTTTAATGTATTTTATCATCATTATGACTCATATTTGTCTCCAAAGCCTTTCCATTTTGTATTTCCATCTTCATCTTTATCACACATTCTCCATTCTTTTGCTTCATGTAAACACCAATGCAAAAACATGAATGAAGTCAAGCTCACCAACTTCATCCCCTCGAACCCTATTAGACTTCTTTGAAAGGGGCCCCTCTGTCATCTACAACAAAACCTCCTAAACTTGGTCTCAGACCCACCAAGAACTATTGCAGATGCAAGGAGACGATAGAGACCATAAAATGGAGGCATGACAATGGAGAGATCATGGGGCATGAAGGAGATTTTAGGGAGGAATCAGAGTATCAGATTTTATTTAGGGATGAAATCATCCCAAAAAACAATAAAAGGGAAACAAAGATATTGGCCTTGAATTTATGATAGCCAAATAAAGCTAAAATTTTTTAATTTGATGTCGATGAAATTACTACAAATTTTCCATGCAAAATGAGAAGCAAATGCATGAACACAATGAAAGTTAGCTTTCCTTGGCTAGCCATGTATCAGGCTCCACACTGTCACAAAAGGATCAATACAAAAAGCCACCAAATCAAATCCACCATGCAAGTGTCTTAATTGAAACTACCAGTCTTTTAGGAATGGAATGGGACAATGTACTTCCAGAAGCAATTAATTGGCCTCACTCTTGCTAGCTTTCCATGGTTAGAGCCTCCATGTCTTTGTTCCTTTACATCTTGGATGGTGGAATGTCTTGTCTTTATATTAGAGTGTCTTCCTTTAGCAAAAGTAATAATGAGCGATAATCTTTCCTTTTAGCAAAAATATGTTTTCTGATGCAACTAACAATGTGAAATCTGTTTTTAAAATTTAAATATGACAAGTGTATTTTTTAGATGAAACTCTAATAGAAATTTACGACCCGTTTGATTCATCTTTTGCTTCCGTTTTTGCGTAATTTCATTAGTTTTTGTATATTTTTTCAGTTTCTGTGTTGTTTTTTCTTATTTCTGTATTTTATTTGTGTATTGGTTTTTTCAGTTTCCGTACTTTTTTTTTCCGTGTTTAGAAAAATAGAAACCAAAATCAATATCAAACACGCTTTTAGAGTTTCATCAACTTGAGGTTTAAATAAAACGATTTTACAACATTAGGGTTCTTTTCAAATACAATCAACCGTTAAGGTCTAAATTATATTTTCATAAAATTTTTGGTTGAAAAAAAAAACCCTTTTTCCTTTTTCCTTTTTCCTTTTTGGTTTCTGTTTTTTGTTTTTTTATTTCCACCTATTTTATAACTTATAGAAATTGTTGAGATTTTAAACAGCTGTAAATAGATTTTATTTAGATAGGCTATAAATAGAATAAGTTTGAAATCTCTTAATTTAAGGGATTACATTAGATAACCCTAGATATCTTTCCAGATTTAAATTCCCTCTTGTAATGTCCTATATAT
>JAOXYD010000002.1:10362300-10373507 GCA_028565735.1 Pinacopodium congolense
CTTAATAACTCAAGTAAGCTACCAAAAGATGTCTCAACAAAAAAAAAAAAAGAAGATGACAACAAAAATAAAATAAATGAATAATCTCATATAAGAATTAAATAAAAATAAAAATAAAAGATTTAATAAATAATAGAAATAATAAAAAAAGTAAAAAAAGGTTAGAATAGTAAGTTAGAATAAAAAATTAAAAAAAAAGTGAAGAAAGTTGAGTAAGACTGAATTAAATTAAAAATGATTAGACCAACATATTAAACTAGCCGAACTGATTAAATTAATAAATTAAATAGGATTGAATCGTTTAAATTGACTAATCCAACTTCTAATCCTCTATTTTTTTTAAAATCGAACTAATAAATTAATTAGTTTCGAATTAATCGAATCGAATCGGTTCAATTCCATTTCTTAAACATTGAAAATTTTCGAATCAACTCTCTACAAACGAAACTAAGAAAGTACAGACGTTAGCCAGTAACAGAAGGACACGTGGAACTGCTTCGAGTACTAATTTCTAAAGGCCAAAATGATGGAGATATGTCACGACAAAACTTTGAGGGCCAAGTTGCGAATAACAAAGAATCGTTACCTTTATGTGTAATTTCGAGCTTTTTATTTTTAATTTTTTTCTTGTGTGAAAAGAAAACCATTCGATGCTCTAACGCAGCAGCCTTCTGGCCACGTTTAATACCACTCAAAAAATGACAAGACTTCAATTCGTATTCTCCCTTCACAGCAGCACAAAAATCATCTCATCTCCTCTTCCCTTCTCATAGCATAAACCTCCTCCATGAAAAGCTGAAGAAGACTTTTAATAAAAAAAAACACTGAGAAAAGTCCATGGCTTTTCTTCTTCCGCACCTCTCTCCTTCTCTACTCCTCACCTCCAAGTCCTCTAGAGACAGAGAGAAGCCTGTCCAAACTCTCTCTTCTCATTATCAATCAGCATCAGTGGAAGCAGCAACAACAACAGCAAAACCTAACAATAGTAACGCCCCTCTGTGCCCATCCCTACAGAGTCAGCCTGGTTCACAGAATAAGCAGCAGCACCAGAAAGATGAGTTCTTTGTCAACCTTGGTCTAGCTGTGAGGACTCTCCGCGAGGATTTACCTCTATTATTCAAGAAGGATCTCAATTATGAAATTTACAGGTATTTCCATCACCTGGGTGCTTCTTATTTCCTGTGGTCTGCGTTCTTTTTTTCCTGAGAAATATTAAGAGTTGTGCTTTGATTATGCTGATTTTTTTCAGGGATGATATCACATTCGTTGATCCTTTGAATGCTTTCACCGGCATTGAAAATTACAAGTTGATCTTTTGGGCGCTGAGGTTTCATGGTAAGATGTTGTTCAGAGAGATTTGGCTTGATGTTTATAGGATTTGGCAACCCTCAGATAATGTGATATTGATTAGGTGGTGCTTAAAGGGTACCCCTAGAGTCCCGTGGGAGGCCCAGGGACAGTTTGAGGGCACTTCAAGATATGAATTGGATAGAAATGGAAAAATTTATGAGCATAAAGTGGATAATTTGGCCTTTAATTTCCCTCAGCGATTGAAACCAGCAGCTTCTGTACTGGATTTGGTGGCTGCTTGCCCAGCTACCCCTAATCCAACATTTTTATGGGGACCTGTGGAGACATACTCTTCTTCATGGGTGGAGTTTTATCGTGTTGTTAGAGACACATTGGATCGAAAAGGGTATGAATTGCTGGTGCAAGATAATGTGGTGACTTGTTCATAGCTGGTGCACAAGCAGAGTTTTGATTTTCTAATGTCATTGGATTATCGAAAGTAATGGTTCATATTGGAGGCATAGGGGTATATGTACATATATGTAAAAGATGCTGGGGAGAAAGTTATAGGGTCAGACTTGTATGTATACAAATCTTCAATAATTTTACCAATGGAAATGGTAGCTTCTCTTGGCAGAAACTTCACTCTATAGAAGTCATGGTATAATTTCAACATCTAATTATATTTTTATGTCTGTCATGATTCCTCTCGTTTCTAGTTTGTAGAAGTTGGTTGTTTCTGCTGCAGCTATCGTATTTAGCTGTTGATCTGACCTAGAGTCGTGTTGTCAATAGTATGTAGGCTGATCTCTGGATTAACCGAAATTGCAATTGCAAAAGAAGACAAGAGTGTTGGAATATATGCTGCAGACTTTTTAACTTCTCTCAGGGAGAATTGAAATGATGAAGCAGTGTAGCAACAGTTGAGTGGATGCAAGATAATAATGAGTTGAGTGGATGCAAGATAATAATGAGTTGAGTGGATGTTAGAGGTAAATTCCTTTTTACATGATTTGATAATTTCTTCCCTAATTGCTTCTGATGCACCTAATAACTGGTTAGAACTAGAAGGTGCTTTTAATAAACTAATGTTGAATCAGAATTAATCATTTGGAGAGGGAGAGACAAAAAATCAACACTAGTTCCACAAAAAATTAATTAAAAAAAAACAGAAAGCAACAATCTCATCCTATTGAACGCTAGTACGATTTTAAATTGCGTATGGATACAACATACAGATTCATCAGCGATCCATTAAAGTACTAAGTAAGAACTGGCACGCGTCAGAGGATAGAAGAAATCTCACAAAATTACTCCCTATGGCAGCTCATATCCTTCCATATTGTAAAATGAAGGAGGATTGCAGCAACACCATTCTAATTAGATCAGTCCTGCAATTACAAACCGCAAACTGTATAGATATCAGTTTTGCATAAAAGATTAAAGCAATCAGTAAACTATTTGCTTGCTAGAGCTACAATAATCGTACCTATTACAATCATTTTGGCAAGTCACATAATTGACCAACATATATACAGGGGAAGAGGTATTTGGAGCACTTAAGGTAAGAGAGGAAGCTTATCCAAAGGTTTTATTGCTGAAACACAGCTGAGATCAGGTGTCATATACTTTTCATATGTAACTTTCAAGTGTGACGCTCTTGCATCTTTTTGAAATTGTAGTATCATCTCAGCACACTCCCTAAAATGAGAAGGTCAAAAATAAAGTTCATCATCAAATGAAAACAGCCAATTCAAAGAGTGATTGTGAGCAATACCTGATTTGGGAGACTTCATAGCGTGAGTGCTTGACAAGCAGATGAGTCCAAATTGGAGTTTTTTGCAAGGTAGACCGAGCAACGTATATAGCAGAAGCACACAGCATTGAAGGCTTGAACTTCAAAGCTTCATACTCAACCAAACACAACTCGATGAGGTAAAAGGCAAGGTGTTCAAGCTGGCAGAATGGCAATTAGAATGTAAGCTATAATCAGTCAGTAAGAAGTGATGCAACAAGAGACTCCATAAATGCCGTTCTGATTAGTAAGTTGAACTCTAAAAAGGACAGCGTACCTCTTTATCTGATTGAGCAGCCTTGAGAAACCTTAACATGAAGACGTATGGAGTAGGTGCATTTAGGCGAAACTTCAACTCCTTCAGAATGAGCTTCTCCTGAAAAGGAAAGGCAGAGGGTACTACATGTGACAAGCGGGCAATTTTATAACGCAAGGACATTTCATTGATTGTTGTGTCTTATTACCATCATAAAACCCTTATTTATTTTCAAACTGAAATTTTGATTTTAAAAGCATTATTCATGTTGAATTTACTACAGCAGAGGATCTTAAAAAGAGGTTATTACTTATTACTCCACGTCTTCAACCAAGAGAGGTCCAACAAATATAGTGCTTATATCCAAGAATTAGAAATCAATTGCCTGAAAAGAGAGTTTACCATTGCAAGCACTTGGGCTCTTGTATATGACTCGGCTGAGATACTGATTAAGTCTTTGATCTAAATTGTATGAGGCAGAAAAAAAAAATCAAATCATCATGTGACATATGTTGCATAAGAACAAGTTGAAATTTAGTATAATTAACTGTACCCTAGGATGCCAAAAGTCTTCGTATTTTGATGCAAGTAGTAATGCTGTAAGACCCACCAACTGCATCTCATTTGCCTTAATTTTGACTTGAGATAAGAATTGATCCAACAGTGTTATCGTAAGATAAAGTGTTTCTGGCATTAACTGAAACTTCAAGTGCACCTTTAACCAAGAGTGGAAATTATCTTAGCATTAAAAGGAAGGTGGTAGCATCATATCGGAAGCAGGATAGAGGTATTAATTCAAACTAGGGAAAAACTACTGAGAAGAATGAATTATAAATATAAAGACAAGCGGAATACTTCAATCAACCAATTGATTAATATGCTTCGCTTTCGAGGCGTAATATCTGTCTGCATCGAAATGTAATTCCACAGGGATGGATTATGCACCTGCACATTTAAGCAATTTCAGTGCATAAAAGAAATCCTTAAAAGTTGGTTTCAATAGTTAATCGAGCACATATGAAAAGAAGATTGTTAGAGGAAGAGGTTTAACAAAGATTGGAATTCACGCATGGGTAAGTAAACAATGACATACTACAACAGTAAAAGGGCAAAAAGTGAAGTACACTGAACAACAATTAGAGCCAGTGCCCAAAGTAAAAGTTCTAAAACGATGACTGAGAAAATGCATAGATTAATGTTATGTGTGGCAAATCACAATATGTCATGATATGAGAAAAGAAAACACATATAAATCTAGAATCACCTCAGTAACCCAATAATACTGATAAATCTCGTGAACATATTCAGCAACTTCCAACTGATTGCAATTATCATCTATAGTTGGTAGTTTTTCATGCTTGCAAGCTTCACCATGTCCCTCCACTAACTGCAGAATGATAGCTAACATCAGTTACACATACGAGGATTGGAGTTACTAGTATGCAGTAGGGACCAACCTTTGAACTTGTCATCAATAAAGATGTAAAAGATCTTCTGCGATAAGATTTTCTCTTGGTTAAGGCATCTGACTGGTTTGAATTTGTGTTTGTATTGCTGTTAGATGAAAGTTCTTGAGTGGGATGATGAGAAATCACCACTGGAATGTCATCTTCTTTCCTGGATGAGACAACAGCAGTGGGTATTGATCTTTTTGCATCTGACTTACATTTGGATCTTGAAGTTCTATAACCACTTGATGCCTTGACTGCAGTATTTACCATTGGCTGAATGATATAGAGGGAGAAAAGAATATTTCCAATCAGCTATATAGGAGATATATTAAATGCTACATCTGAATTAAGTATTCGAGAGGTAACTGAGCAATTTAACTATTAAGACCACTGGATGTGAATAGGTCTAGCTAAAACTTCATCATTCTTGAGCTCTGTTATATCTAAACCAGGATGCTCTTTGGCTTGTGTTATTGATATCAATATTTTAACTTTAGTAAATCACTATGCCATAATGCACAAGAAACCAATGGATGAAGATGAATCCTGATCAACAGAATAACCTAGTCAAAGGTGCGTTTACATGTAATTGAAACTGCTACAGTGACAAGTACATTGCTTCTTTACTTGGAGTACATCACTTTCAGAAAATGGCTCTTTCCTTTGACAGCTGCAAGTCATTTGAACTCTTTAACGATCACATTGGCAGCAAAAGAGTAAAACTCAATCTTGACATACTGAAATTCTTAATGTGGATGCAGTTATTTACAATAACTACTGGCTGGAAAATAGCTCCCAAATTATGGGCTGTACTGAATATCTATCAAGCACTGCAAGCTACGCATACCATCATATTCAGAATATTTCATCTATTCTCAAAAAAAAAAATCAACTGGAAAGTCGTGTAGAAAACAAGCATTGCCCAAATACTATTTACACGTAATAAACAGCACCTGCAACAAATAATTTTCATATTTCTTAGTGGACTGATCCACGATAAAGAAACAACATCAATTAACTTCTCTCCATGATTTATAGAGTAACAGATTATGTGTTCCCATGATTTACAGAGCAGCAGATCATCTGTTCAGCCACAAAATTGTTCTGTGAAATTAAAAGGAAATATAGAAGAGATATAACTCTGCTGCATCAGGTAAAAAGTAATAACAACATAGAAGCAAGACCATACCCTGATAGGTTTTCTAGATGACACATGAGCGCCCACAGTGCTTTGATCCTTGGGAGCCCTATTTACAGACATATAACGTAAAAATTTCAGCCAAGTACAGTCAATAACTCATATAAAACTAAGAAAATTTCTATTGCTTGATAACTAAACTCTAAATCTACTCTCTATCTAGTAAAATACAACAAGGACAAGAGGCATCATCAGCATGATAATCAATTATCTTAAACAAAAATTTAATTTTATTACTTACATTATTACAAAGCCATCACTGACTCTAGTCCTCCACAGATGGCTCCTGCCAATACTCACACCGCCCACAACTTTATTATTCACCTTAGCCTTAACTGAATTCAAGAAGAATGTTTAGCCATGCAGATTTGTTTAGTATACTCATGAAAACATCAGTTAATGTACCAAGACTAGCACAATAGGCATTATAGAGGTTGAGATCACATCTTACCAGGAAAACCATTGATTCTCTTGGTCCTTTCTGAACTTTTAATGTTCTTCTGCATGCACAATGAAGGAAGTCATGTAAGAATAAATTATAAAGACTTCTAAAATCATTTGGCTTCATATGTTATAAAAGTTAACATAATGTTTTCCTTTCTTCATTTGTGCACAACAAGATCACAACCTTGGCATTCGTTGTATCTGCCTGGTTCATCCTCTTTAAAATAGGTAGTGATTTCCTTCACGAGGATATGAATGAAGAAGCATCAATAGCACAGACAACAAATGTACTAAAAATATTTTAAGTGATATAGACAGACTGCATACCTCATAAATGGAAGTGAACTCTTGGAACTCCTGCTCATGAAATATAAGTTATCATTCAACAAATTATGTAGTTCAAACCAGTTTTCATCAAAAATAAAATACTGGACCTTTCTGAGGATTAATGCTTTGAAAAACAGATAGATAGCCTATAAAAATGCAAATACCTGCCATTATCAGATATGGATTCACAGCTACTATTCTTCGTGTGGGCTCTCTGATTATCTGAACGGGGCCTTATGTTTATGAGACCTACAATTTTCAGGACCAGTAAGCACCCAATGCACTCAACCCATTCACAAGAATAAATTAGGACAATGAAGTTACCTCTCTGCGTGGAGTGAGGGCCGGCAAAGCTTTTTCTTGAAGTATCCTTTATGTTTGCCTTATTTGGGAAGAAAAAAGAAGATATGTATAACAATTTTGTGATCATGAGTAGTATAATTACAATGGCAAGAATAAGAAACATTTGAGTAAGCTCTCCATGACACCAAGGGTCTGTGCATTCAACCAACATATCAGGGAAGACCAATATTCATAGAGAAGTGCATCCAAGCAAATCCTATGAATAAAAGTAATAATTTAAACATAATTAAGCTTGCAAAAGAACAGATAAAATGACTTGCTGGTGAAATAACTTCAAAGATATTTATACAGTGTCGCCTGAAATTCTATTTAATGAATCCTAGGTGGAAGATCAGAGCTCCCTGTAGTTTTATGTTTATCCTAAATTAATCCACTAGTTTTGGTTCTAAAAAAATCAGCGAGAAGGTCTACAAAAAGATCAATAAGAATTGGAAACTTTATTTTTATTAATTTTCTTTTTCTAGCCAAAAATTTTGAAATAAAATCCAAATTTGACTATTCTGATACCAATCTACATTCTCTTCATATTCTCCCTTTAAACTACTAATTTGACTATCACATACTAGATGATTAAGTTCTGGTATGTAGCATTCATAACTTTCTTCTAGAAAACACACAGAAAGTACGCCTTTCATTGGTCATGTACAAACAGTCGTGCATGAAAATGATAGGATGCATGTTTATCAGTCTCATTTAGAGCAGCACTTCTACCAGATCCAAACTAGTTGATGCTGTACAAACCTATAGTAGGTGCAAAAGTATAAGTCTCAGTTATATACATGTACCATTCATACTAACGTTAATCATCCCATTTTAGCCACAGATTAAATTTCATTTTTAGTTGAGATTCCCGTTTCATTTCTTTTCTACATAGGATCCTATTTAATAAGTATTCGTAAAATTTTTTTTTTTTTTCTGGAAATGTAAAACCCAATTTACTTATTGAACTGTGGAGTCTTCCACTCAATTCTTCTCTCTTGTTCTTGTTTTTTGTTCTTTTTTTTTTTTCATCAGTTTTCTGCTTCTGAGCTAATCTGATGTTCAATCTTTTCTCCTCTGTTTCTTCAGCTGAATTCTTGTTAATAGGACTTATGTTCCATCACTATTTCATACCAATAATGTATGTTATATGTATTCATCGAAACAAGGAATATGGGCCTATGTACTCTATTTCAGAAAAACATAACTTTCTTTCATAAAAAAGATATTTTAGTTTTTGATTATGTACCAATACCAATGACGACTTTTTTGAAAGATTTGCAGCCATAGAACTTTTTCTCCCTGACGTCCTGAAAACATAAGTTAAAGAAGAGAATATGAAATTAAACCACTCATGAAAACAACTGAAGGAGGACAACATATAATTATAGTATGTTGGTACTTATCTGTGAAATGATTTTGTGGTTTAGAAAGCTTTCTACATCATGTTTTGAAGTATTAAGATAAAGGAAGAAGAACAGAGAAAATGGGTTGTCCCATCCTCATATGTAATCTGCAGTTCTCATATTAAAAATTCAAGAAAAGTAATTTCCTTTCCCAAAAAAAAAAAAAAAAGAGAATGCTCCCATGTCTTATACATATGGAATTATTGTCCAAAATGTAATTATTTCAAAATTCTACAATGTAGGAGCTAGTTATCTACCAATCATCCTACGAAGAGACAAAATGAAAGTTATTGCTTGCATATTACAAATGGCATCATATGACAGGAACAAAATGTACAACAATACTCTTGTCCAACGTAAAACACAATATCATGTATAAAGCCACTCACATTGGTTTGGAGCCATCGCGTGTCATATTCTTAGAAAAATTGCTTCGAATATTGCTTACATCTGCCAATGCTTTCCTTCTCACATTTTTATTTACTGCGAAGAGAATATATGAGTAATGAAAACAAATGATGCAAGAATCTACATTCGACCATTTCAGACTTAAATCCTATGTACCAGATCCATCATGCTGGCCTTTGATCTTCCCCTCAACTTTTGAACATCCCTGTTGTTGAAATCACATACACAACCAGAGATACGGGTTTATGTTCTATTTTAACAGCTGTCCCAAAATTCTCAAACAAACAAAAACCAGACATAAGAGTTTTTTTTTTCTATTTTAACAGCTGTCCCAAAATTCTCAAACAAACAATCTTTATAACTACAAAGAATTAAGGAAGAAATTAAAATTATAAATCACCTTTTTATCAGTTGCAGTGGTCACTGGACCCATTCTGTTTAATTGTGTAGGTATCTTTCTGCAGAATTTTATGAACTTGTTCAGAAACAAACCAAAAAGTAAAATAAAAATTGGCTGCTCCACATTGTACTTGGTATCTGAGAAAATTGAAAACTATCCCAATAACGATGAAAAAACAACATCATTCAAGAAGCAAAATGGTAGAGAAATAATTAAGTTTATCGCAAAGAGATCCAAAACCTAACATCTATTTCTTTAAGACAAATTAGCACGTACAGACATGTATAGAACACTCTTACATATTGTTCTTAAGAAAGAACAAGGCTCTTTTTCTCTTAATGGAAAATGAAACAAGACCATAATGGTCACAAATCCAGAGCAGTATGAAGCATTCTCCAGAAACATAACTATGACTTGCACTTACTTGCTACTCTCATCAGGTTTATCATTTTCACTGTCCAGATAGACTTTAAAATTTCGAACAGTCCCTGTCCAACAAAAGTTGAGAAAGAAAATAATCAGGTGAACAAAATTCAAACAATAATCTCAATCAACAAAACTCCTAGATGAGAATGAACACTTCTTTTACCATTCCCACGAGAGAGGGTATCTCCAATGACTCTATTGGTGCCTATACTAACCTTTCCCTAAAATATTGAAACGTAATAAGGTCGTAAGAAAAAATAAAACAGGAAGTACGGAATTAACATCCAAATATGTGATCATCTCTTACTTTAGCAGCCACCATTCCGATATGTTCCTCTGAATGCTAAGCAGTTGATTTAAACTTTAGACAAAGATGGCTAGCTTATAGAATGAAGACTAAAAGCTGTCCACAGTTCCCTCTTCGCTTGAGTTGCAAAACCTCCATTATGTTTAAAATTTACTGTCAGCACTAACATAATTTTGGAAGGAAATCATAGCAACAGGAATGCAAGAACGTGATTAATAAGAATTGCACATCATACAGAAATAGAAATAAAATTGAAAGATAAAAGTCATTGATTCTCATTCTCATTCTAAACCTAAAGCCCATATCTATCTAATTCCAATTACATAAATCACAAAATGATACACTGATAAACAAATCAAAACACATGGTTCAGCGTTTTTCTTTCTCGGCAAGCAAAATGGAAACTATGAGTCCAGTTACTGGTGTTCTAACCCTAGCGGACTAACTATAAAAATGAAAAAAAATAAAAGTGCCTTCTTGTTGTAAAAGAAACCCTAACTCACCAATTTATTAAAGGATGCGAAGTGAATCTGAGACAGGAGAAAAAGAAAAGGCAAATCTTTGATAAATGTTGAAGATGAAAGGAAGAAGATTTACAAAGAAAAAGAAATTCTTACAATCAGTCGAGTCCAGTATTCCCGGAACAGTGTTGGGAGACGATGTTAGAAAAAGAAAGAAGAATGTAATCGTTGTTGATGTCGGAAGAGTTACCGTTGCTTTTGATTTACAGATGGGGAGAGAGAGAGAGAGAAAGAGAGAGAGACAGAGCCGCTCCTTTCAATGATTCTTGTTTTCAAATTTGTTCACATGATTTGTCATTTCTACCCCTGTATTTCGAGTGCTCCGTAATTTCAAATTCTTATAATGGCTCACTTTTTTTTTAACTAAAAAAATTAAATACATGTGTGTTTTTAAATTATTAAATAAGCACTTCAAATTTTCAAAGTATTTTTGATATTACACTTACGTGACGCCTCTCTTGAGCAAAACCAATCTTTATAAAATTAGGCCGGATATTAAACCAATGTAGAGAGGGATTTAAAATTTAGAAATTTAATCAATATCAGATCGCTAAAAATCAATATAAAATAATAAAATATATTAATTATAAAAATAAGTGAAAATATATGTGATTAAAATTAAATATATTATTAAAA
>JAOXYD010000002.1:10373607-10386846 GCA_028565735.1 Pinacopodium congolense
TTAATAGGCTTTAATTTCAAGATGTTGATTTATGGATTTGTAGTCTCAAATCTCTAACTCTCACAGAAAATCAAAATTTGGTTATTCATTGATTAATTTATGTTGCTTATTAAGTTTTCCAACAAACTAAATTAATTTCTCAAACTTGGATTATCTTTAACTCTAATCGTAGCTGGCTAGCTTAAAACTTTTAGACCCTTAATAAAAAGAAATCAAACCCTTTTCATGCCTTTAAGCTCTATTAAATCATAAGCACACCAATCCTTTGCATAAAAAATGATTTAGCCACACGTATTGAGCAAAGCTTACAAAATATACAACTTAAACAACAACTTTGACAAATCTTAATAAATGAGCTTTAATAATGAGTTTAAGAAGTTACAAAACACCAAGAACAACTTCTGGATGCTTCATAGGCTCCTCAATGTGATCTAAACTATAACACAGCTCCAAATCATGATCAAACTTGCATGAAAATCAAATAACATGAAATGATGTAATTTAATCACACCATTCTTGATTAATCATAAAATATGAGCATATAGCAAGTATTCTGAGTTTAAAAAAACCCCTAATTAATCTTCAAACTCAAAATTATATCTTAACAGCAAACTCAGATGTTCAGTAACTCATAAAACAACTTAAAAATGAATACAAAGGCGTTTAAAGCCTAAGAACTACTTAGAATAAACTAAAAGAGAAGGAAGAGCCACTCTCTCTAATCTCATATCTGATTTTCTATCCTTGAATATGTGTCTCTGTGTTTTCTTAGCAAATTTCAACTTCTCTAGACTCCCAATTAGTACTAGAAGACAACTACATTGATGGAATGCAATTGTAGAGATTTGAGGTGGATATGCCTGTCTGACCTCTAATATGGTGAGATGACTCAAGGCAATACGGCGAGGTCTTAAATCACTGCTCCTATACGTGGGTCTCTAAGAGTAATACGGAGGCTAACCAGACCCATGTATTGGTCGTAAAATGTAACAATTTGACTCTTTTCTTACTCTAATCTTTATAATTCACTAAATAAACTCCATTTCCTATAAATTAAACATTATAAAACATGATTCAATAAATGATCAATAAAAACTCAATCAATTTGACCCGTAACACATAAGCCAAATATGTCTCACAACCCTATAGAATCAACTGTCATACTGTCATTATTAAAGCAAGACAATTTTTCAACACTCTTTTCTTATCCATAAACACTACCTCCAGTTTACCTGAAGACTCAATCACTACCTTCTTGATATAATAATTCACCATTGCTCGATATAATGCTAACCAATATATCTAAAATTATGTCAAAATCCAGCACATTCATCACCATTAAATCAACTAGTAACACTACTTCTCCAATCTTCATAGGACTCACTTTCCTCACACTATTTACTATCACATTATCCCCCGTAGGCATATGAACTTCAAATCATACCCCAAAGCATTAGCCTCCCTTGAAACTCTAGATGCGAACTCTGATGTAATGTAGGAATGTTTGGAACCTAGATTTGTTAAAACATAAGCCTCAACACCTAATAATGAAACATTACCTGATATCATCTCATATGCTACTAGTGCATACTCCCTAGTCAAATTATAGATCCTATCTTGAGTCTAAACTATTGTTGTCAATGTCCTTCTAGTGCTCAGATCACCTCAACATTCCTCACGTCTTGTACCTCTATCTCAAAATCTCATAACAACTATACTAGCACCTCTCCCCGAACTATCTAGTACTCTAACTATACCTAGTCTTTTATGATCAAACTCCTGAACTCCCTATCAAGGTTAGGAATCCCTTTATAAATACACCCATTCTCTATAAACATAATAGATCTTCCCTACTCTAGTGAGTCCCTAATATGATCCTATATGAAATCTCCTACTCCTCCAACTCCTCTACCAAAAGATCCTCCAAACCTCTAATTGTACCCTTTGTCCAATCTAATTAATGGTGTACTAACTGTACTATATGCATTTAAATCCCTACCAAATCCCCTTACTCTTTCAGATCCAAAGGAACCACTCCCTTACTCATTGTACCGCCATCCCTCTTAGACCTCTATCACCAAACTATCAATGTGTGACTACCTCCCCTCTTAATAGATTGACTCCCTCTATATGATAATCATTTGGTCTCCTCTTTAGCTCTTCCATCCTCTTACCTTACTTTACAACCTCCTCAACTCAGAGTGCAATCTCCAACAACTTCTTAAAGTTAGAAGTTATAACTCCTAAACCTAGTTGAATCTCTATCTTTAAAACTTACTCAAACTAATAACACATGTCTTACAGATCTACCATAGCCTTTAATGCATACTTGGATAAAGGTATGAAATCAACCTTTTTTTATCAGTTATGAACGTCTCCTTCGTTTGAACCAAACTCATAAACTCTATCTTCTTCTAGTCTTAACATATCAATGGAGTATACTTATAATTGAATTCCTCTTAGAACTCTTGCCAAATGACCTCCCGTAGCTCATATAATCTGTTCACCACCTTTACCAATTCAATGTATGAAGTAAGATATTGTAGCCTCCTCTCTTATGTTCACTCTATCCAATTCAAAATTAACTCTGTCTACTCCCACCACAGCTCTGTCTTCTCAAATTAGTAGTATCTCTAAACTCCACTGCACCTGTCTTGTGAATCCACTCATAGTTGTAATCTACCCTAGGACCTCCTCGAGCCAGTACTACAGCTACTTCCTATTGTATCATCTGAAAGAATTGCATTAGTTATGGTGTCATCTCTCCTCCTACTCTGTCTACTCCTATATCCTTACGCTTAGATACATCTAAAGGCATGAATAGAGCTGATTGATTCCCTAGTCGCCTTAAGGTGAACAATAGCTTCATGTGAAATCAGTCTACATCATACAAGAATACATTATCAATTTTTTTCACTTAATTTATCTCCAATTCATCCCTAGAACTACATACCCACTTTGAATAACTAATGTAACACCCTTAAATAAAACTCACAATTCATATACCACCTATTTTTAATCCTATTTCTTAAAATAAAATCAAATCCCAATAACTCATTAATTATAAAGATAATCTCTAAAAAATCACATAAATTCTAAAATGTATGAAAATCAATACTTGATATCAATATGAGTCACATGTGCTCATTTACATCTGTATATATACCTATAAATATTTCCCCAATAGTCTATACCAAAATAATATTCGACTAAATTAAACTACTATACTAGCCTACCTATACCTAGTTATGGCAATCTTGAAAATTAAGGTGATCTTTCGTACTATCTATTGAAATTTTGGCGAGTAAAGGGTAAGCTATTAACTCAATAAGGTAATTCGATTGTACCCTTATTTTAAAATAGCACAAATACTAAAAAAATATCAAATATTTATCATACCACATATGCCCACACAATCCTTTAATCTCATATGATAATACATAATAAAAGCAACTTAATCATATGCAAAGTGTTATTTCTTATTATCAATTATGACTATTCCCATTATTCAGGACATTGCTTGACTTGGTAACTATATCTAATGGCCTGTTGACCAAATCATCATCTTATTTTGACTTGGTAAGCTATATCTAATGGCCTGTTGACCCACTCATCATCTTATCATCTCCACCATTATGTGGATATGAAAATATAAAATATATATATATGCAAAGGTACCCCTCACTTACTCTAATTTGGTACCATAATACTACTTCATGCCTAATAACAAGGTATCTCTAGGACTCGGGTTATTTCAATATCACTCTCCAATACCTAGCAATGGCATAAGATATTCTTGAGACTCAGGATGCCTCAGTACCCACTCCATGAATAGGAACCTAACCCTATCGCACTCATATTATAATACTCATTACTATATGACTGTTGAACATAACTTTTCTTAAATGAGCCATTAATCCACTAACTCTTTCAATAATTCAAACCACTATATTATAATGTCTACTCTTTAATTACTTGCATCTCTATTAATGCTTTATTTTGATCTAGTAATCTGGTGAGTCATCACGAACTCTCAAATAATAAAAATACCTAATTAACCTAACTATGTAGCTAGGGCCAATTAGGGTCGATCAAACAAAAAGCTAGGGTGTACTACTATTTCTAATGTTGTAAAAAAACAAAAAATAAAACCCCTAGTCGCAAAGAGAACTAACCTGACTAGGACGCAATAAAAAAATAGAAAAATACAAACATAGAGTAAAACACAATAAACAAACAATAATGACAAAGAAATAAGTCGAAGGTATTATTAGGATTCTAGGATAACTATTGAACATTGAATTTAGATAAAAGGTGATCTAGCTATAGTGTTAGCTTATTGGTTTGAACAAGCTCTCAAACCCTCCGTTCCTCTAACTTAAGTAAATCTAGCAAGCTCTAGAGATGCCCCTATCTTCACTATAACCTAAAACAAGCTCTCCAGATTTAATAGTGAAGACGTCATTTAGAGAGGTATCATTTTGAGTTTTTTTTTTAATGTGGTTAAGTCAAAGTTTGATAAGAATAATGTTTTTGAAAGCTTTCCAAAAGCTTGAAAATGTTACACAAGTTTTTCAAAAATGGTTTAATTTCCATTAACCAAGGCAAATTTTATGTTTGAGTTTTGTTTACATATCTTGGTATTTAAAATCACCTAAGAGATAATTTGAAACTTGAATAAGTTGTCTTTAAGTTAAAGAAATGGTTTTGGATTGTTTAGAAGTTGGTTGAAACTGAGTTTAAATTGAAAATTAAAAAAAATGCTTAAAATTATAAGGATCAAGACATTTTAAGTTTTTTGTTTCAAATAAAATATCGTATTCACTAAAATTACCTTGGAGAAAATTTTTGAACTTTCATAAGTCAAGTTTTAGGTGTTTGGGAGTGTTTGAAAGTTTTTTTTGGGTCAAATTTAGTCAATTTTTAAAAGATTTCAAAATGCAGTGTATTGTTAGAAGCACTATCAAACGTTGAAACAACATGTTTTTAGAGAGTAACAACTTTTTTATTATTTAAAATGGCTAGTTTGAGTTTCTAATAGGTCTTTTAACTTGGAAAGTTTATAAGTAGATGTTCTGAGTGTTTTAAAATAGTCTTTTATGAGTTTTTGGTGGATGAATGAGTTTTTTAGTTGGTTCAAAATAAATTGTTGGGTTTTGAGATTGCATACATTAACTCACTGAACCCTTTCCATATTATTTTGATCAAGAAAAATAGATTGATAGTGGTTGTTATTTTTAATTTTGACTCGAGTTATTTTGGGGCTTAAGTATTATGGCTTAAATTTTTGAAATTTTTTATATTGGTTTATTCTTCACCCTCTTAAAGTAAGATTCTTGGGTTCCTTTTCACCCTTGGAAATAATGTTTGTAAAAAGATTCCCCCTTACCTTCATAAAAGAAGATTAATATTATAAGGGTTTCTCCTTACCTTAAGCAAGATTTTTTATAGTGAAATTTTCAATTTATAATTAGAGAGTAAATGTAAGGAAAGAGTTAGTATGTCGAACCACTATAAGAATTGATTATGTATTCTCTCTACCTTTTACTCCTTTCATTACTTATCTTTGTAATTGCTATTTAATTGTTTGAATTTGAAACATTTATTATATTAATATCATCATCATTATTTCAGTTGAATTGTGGTTTAGGGATTGCATACATTAAAAAATTGATTTACACAGTTTAAAATTAGAAAATTTTTAGAATACCTAATTCACCTCCCCTCTTTGATGTTGTATTAGGGCTAGCAAAACTTAATAACCATAAGACATTTACTACTAGTGTCATGATCATCATCATCTATGACTACATGCCTATGTCTTTCTAACCCAGACTCGGTACTAAATGCATACCTTAATTTGGTGCTAAAATTCTTGTGACTATGTGAAATACTACATGCAGACATTATCCAAAATAGAAGAAAACCAAGGAGAGGCCTATAGAGAAGTATGGTTATGCTTTAACTAGATGTCTCAAACTTTTAAATTTGTCTTAAGGAAAAAAATAGTATGTTGTTAAGTTATAAGGAGAGCATTTGAAAAAACTAAACTGTAGATAAATGTCCGTAGGTGGTATAGGAAAAATTCATTACAATAATTCAAGATCTTGTTTCTATCAAAGAGCTTTTGGTTGTAGAAAAACTTCCATGAATTATACATGAGTCAAATGTTGGATTAACAAATATAAAAGGGTTTAAGTCCCATCCTCATAATAGTTAAATGAATTGGCAAATTAAGATATAATAGGCAAAGGTCAACAAACAAAAAAGAATGCCACCAAAAAATAAGCTCACGTCAATCAAAGAAGTTTCAAAATCCTCACAATAGACATGGTGTGAGCCTAATAATGCGATAAATTTGGACTCATAAGCCTAAGCTAAAATTTTTAATTATAAAACAAAATTTTGAACTTTAACATAGGTGTACAATTGAAGTTTAGGGAAAACATGATATATATATATATATATATATATGAATCATATCCATCTAATGAATGGCCTAAAAAATCAAGAATGTCTCAACGTTGCAAAAGATGAAGACAAGTAGTATCATCCTATAAGTCACCTTAAAAGAAATAATTATTCCCAAAAATGAGCTCACTTTTTTCATACTTACTTTTCCCTCTAAATATTATTTCTTTACTCTTAATTTTTTCTAACTTAATCTTTAGAGAAAAACATCAGAAAAGTACTCTATTGATTCTACAAAATTATTAATAAGAAGCTTGCAAATCAAACTTAAACTATATTCCTACTTATTACATCAACCCTAGTTTTGGATGCATGAAACAAACTTAGACTCAAAATATTCAAGACCATTGATGTAACATCCACTTCTTTTTAAGCTTAGGTTTTAGTCCAGCCTAATAGGAGTTTAAGTTCCTAATTTTTCCAGAATCTCCACAATTCTTCTTTCTTCTCCTTTCCTTTGTAAATGAATCTTATTTCTATGTTACTCCCTTCCTTTTTATTTGGAAGAATGCTATTTCCCCTTATCAGAGATTTTGCCATTGATGTTTCTCTGGAGGCGTGTTATCACAGGCAGTATCTCTTTTTTTTTGTATTTTTTGTTCTTATTATATTCTTTTCTTTGATGAATCACTTAATAGTTAGTCTGAATTTAATTTTTATGATTAGTGACCGATTATGAAAATGATTTTTAGTCAAATTTAGGTGATAATGGTTTTTGAATGACTCATAATGTGGTTATTAAAGGAACTCCTTCCATTACAGAGTTCAATTTAACTATGGCTATTGTTTTTGGTTCGTTCACTATCAAATGTGATCTTGAATCCTATCCTGATTTTCACAAATTTCAAAATGGAGGATGTGGCTAATCTTAAATCCTAAGAATATTCTACAAGATGATATTAATAGAGATTATTTGGTTATTGAGGGCCTTTTTAGTTATTTTATGAGTTTTAAAGGAGACTTTGTTAAATCTTAAGTGGTATAAGAGTAGTTTAGGGAATTATGGAGATCTTAGGAATATTTTAGTCAAATTAAGTTATTAAATTTAATTTTGGACCCTTGATACTTTTTAGTCCTTCAGTTTAGTTGGGCCATGTAGTTAATTTGGGCTTTTATGATTATAAAGGTCCAGTGGATCCATAGTTAAGATTTTCAATCCCAGGAAATTTTAAATTTATGGAGAATGGGTAAGGATTTCTAATTGTGCCATTATATTATTATAATTATGTGCAAAATATATATGATTTAATTGAATATGTGAAATGTGTGAAATTGGAAGGTTTTCATAAATAATTCCTTTTATTATTAAATTAGAAAATTTTATCATGATATCATTTTTATTTTGGAAATACCTAATTGTGTTAAATTATTTTGATTAAATGTGGTGCATGCAATATTTTGATAATATGTGATGGGATTATGTGTTTAATTAATGCATCATAAACTTGGACATTTCAGATTAGTTAATTTGAGACTTTAGATATGAAATTCATTATAACTATGGATAAGCGTAGCAAAGGCATTGAAGATTTCCATACTAAGATTAAAGAAAAGTAATGGCTTACCTAGATCAGGATATGTTCAGTGGTCCTAGATTGACATGTATTATATGGGATTGATATTAGGAGTGTTACAATCAAAATTACTCTATATCATATTTTATAATAAAAATAAAAATTTAAAATATTTCAAACACAATATATGGTATCTATCAATACAACCAATGTTTTTTTATCAAAGGATCTACACTGAATTAGATAAAACTTTATTCAATCAGTATTTTAGGAATATTCTAGCAAAGTTAAGGTTTGTTGACCTTAAGTGTTCACTAAACACTGAGCTTTAGAAGTTACCTTTGTATTTGCCTAACATACTAGCATATAATGCATATGATTCGAATTTCATTGAATTTTTTTTATTAGGGATGTTATCATAAATGGCTTCACCTAATTTTTTTCACCACTTCTCGTTTAAATATGTACTAATAATATCTGCAGGTATCTTCTTTCTCATTGTATTATTTCTTTGTTATTGTATTGTATTTTTCTTAGTTAAGGTGGATTTGTTTTATGTTATTATTTGTTGTACATTACAATATTTGAACCAACATAAGACAATAGTAGAAGACAAATAAGAGAAGAAAAGTACAACTTAAAAAGTATTACATCTAGTTTTTTGTTGTGATTTTTAATTTCTATTTTGTGTTTAGTTTCTATTTTAATAAAATATAAAAACATATTTAAATTAAATTTGTAATAAAAATTGAAAACAAAAACTTGTTTAGTTGAGATAATAACTAAATATGAAATAAATTCAAATTCTTAAACCAAAACACTTTCATATACTTCAAAATATGTATTAGTTAATGGATTATTTTCATCATTCAATGGAAAAATCTATTTATAAAACCTATTTATTAAATATAAAGAAATCATATTTTTTATAGTTTCTTTTTCTATATGTTTGTAATTTTAAAATGTTTTTATTAAAAAAAGTAAAGTAAACATGTTTCTATCATTAGTTTCTATACTTAAAAAATAGAAATAGAAAACTTAAGATAGAAACAACAATAAATAGCCCTTCAAATTATCATATAGTAGGTTATAGTATGAATGAGTCTATAATAATAAAAAGCTATCCATGATGTAAAGTTGACCTAAAGTTATGTATAAAGCTTATGTTGACTTGGAATTTTAAAATTCCCATAGTGTTCAGCCCTAAACAATAGACATTAAGTTTTATCGACGTAAATATTCCATTATATGGATATTAACAAGTGAAAAAATTAAAATTGTTAAACTATTTTCTCTATTATTGTGGTAATCTACGACTATATATTCTTTTATTCCTTAATTAGAGACAATCAGATCTAATCTTTATTAATATTGATTAGAATTGATTTTTAGTTATTTATTAATCTTGATTAGTATAGATTTCTTTATTATGTATATATTAATTTTTACTAGAAATGTTGTCCAAAAATAGAAGTATTTTTCTTCTTAATATTTCGAAGTTTCTTTCATATTTTCAAGTTGGCATCAAACTGAGATTTCGATACAAAAAAATGATGAGTGGAAACGCTGTTAAATTATCTAGATCAAACTCAATAACTATAATCATTAAGTCAGAAGATGAGTTTAGTGTAAGAATTATGCTTATTGAATCAAACTACAATGTTTAGTCACAACTAATGGAGATGCATATTGCTAAGAGGGAAAAAAAAACTCTCTTTTATTCCTAGTAAAACAAAACCATCTACAAAAATTGAAAATAGTTACAAGTAGTGATATGCTAAAAATAAAAAGGTGAAAAGGTAGCTACTAATGTCTATGATTCCAAAGTTCATAAATTACTATTTACAACTACTCACAACCCATGAAATTTTGGATTGCCTTGTTAAAAGCCTTCTATGATGAAAGTGAAAGTTTGCAATTATTTGCTTTAAACTAGATAGTGTTCATTGCTAAACAAAATGACATAACTCTCTCTTAATATTATGGAGAGTTAACTAGAATTTTTCAAGAATTGGATCATCGTGATGAAGTTACCATGAATGATCCTAATGATGTTATGGTATATCAAAGATTTATTGAAAGACTAAGAACATATTTATTTCTTACGAGATTAGATAATTGTTTCTAAAAAGTTCATGGAGAAATTTTTCAGAAGGGATCAATTCTGAGTCTTCAATAACACTATACCACTATCAAGCAAGAGACCGTATGACATAAGACAATAAAGGAGGGTCTGGGCATTCTAAAACCTCTACTATAGTGGCCTGATAAAAATCAAAGACAACTAGTGATGTTGAAAAATCTACATATCACTATACCCATTATGAAAAGATAGGACATACCAAGGATTGTTACTTTAAAGTTATAGGGTATCCAAAATGGTGGGACCTATTCAAACATCTAAGAGAAGGAAACCCAAGAATACTGAAGCTGCTACTTTAGTTGAATTCAAAACAAAGGATGAGAATGCGGAGACAACATTGTGACTTATAGTAACTATATGAGATAATGGTACGGCTTTTAATATTTCTACACTTTTCGGAATAGTACATGGATAATTGATTCTAGTGCTTTAAGACATATGAGATTTGATTCTAACCAAGTTAAAAAGCTTACATCATCCTCTCAAAATATTGTTTCTACATCCGATGGTAATGATTCCCCAGTTATAGGAGAGGGATCTATAACCCTTACTAATAATTTGAATTTAGATTATGTTTTGGTTGTTAAATCTTTGAATTATAATATTTTATCTATCTCATAAATAATAATATCCCTATTGTGCATGTTTTTAGGCTTAACTTTTATTTGTTTAAGAACATTCAAACAAAGTAGACAACTAGTTATAGTATTAAGCACGGGAACTGATATTATTTAAACTTGAAATCTAAAGGAACTAGCAAGTTGACTAGAGTTTTGGCTATGGAATATTATTAAAAAGAGAGGAATACAATTAAAATATTCTTGCAACATTGAGGGTTGGTCTATGCATCCTTTATGAGATGTTTATGAACTTGCAAAAAGTCATCGAATTTCATATTATTCAAGCTCAAATAGAAGCCTTTTTCCTTTCATAATGGTTCATTTTGATGTAAAGGGTCCATGTAAAATTCCATCAATGGGTTGATTTCTTTGGTTTATTACTTTCATTGATGATTGAACTAGAATGACTTGGGTTTATTTAATAAAGTCTAAAGATGAAGTGATTCAATTATTTTAGAAATTTCAAAACCTTATTAAGACTTAATATAACACAAAAATTCAAGCTCTTCATAGTGATAATGGTAGAGAATATCAAAACTCTGAATTGATATATTATTTGGAAGCATATGAAATTTTTAATCAAACTATATACATCAATACACACAGAAAAGGGGTGCTAAGAGAAAGAATTGATAATTATTGGAAATTATTCATGCTTTATTGATTTAATTCCATATTCTATTGATCTATTCCCATATGCTATTGATCCATTAGGAAGAAGCACTTTATTCTACAACATATTTAACAAATGGAATACCTTCACGGTCTCTTGAATTTCAATCACCACTACAGCACTCTATATCGTTATTACTGGCCCATCAACATCAAATCTCCCTCCTTGTTTTTTTGGATGTGTAGCATTTTTACATATCCATAAATATCACCACAATAAGCTAGCCCTACAAGTTTTACAATATATATTTCATGGATATGCTATAAATTAAAAGTGGTACAAGTGTTATCATCCACCAATCTAATGCATGTACATCACTATAGATGTTGTGTTTAATGAAGATTTAGTGTATTTTTCTTCTACATATGAATTTTAAGGGGAGTCTTAAAATAAAATTTAGACTTTAGACTAATAATTTCAAGGGGAGTTTCAATTCTTGGGAATGGTGCCTCTAACTACTTAGAGAATGAAGGAATGATAGAGTTTAGAATTACAAGTCCATCAACTATAGAGGAAACTGAATCCCAAAGTGACATACCACATTAGTTATTTACTGAGGATAATCCTACTTTAGAATATGAGCCATCCAGAAAACGATTATCAAAATGTCTTACTCGAGTTATTCCTAAATGAACATTTGAACTTAAAATTTCAAGTAAAGTTAAATACCATATAAATCATTATATGTCACATCATAACCTATTATAATCAAATAAGACATTTGTCAATCAATTTATTTACTTTAGCTATTCCTAATAGTATGTGGGAAGCTTTAGCTGATCCAAAAATAGAGGACAGCGATAGATAAGGAAATGAACTCCTTGTAAAAGAATGAAACGTGAGAGCTTGTGAACTATCCATTAAAAAAAGACCAATGGAATGTTAATAAGTCTATACAATAAAGTATAAGACATATGGGACAATTAAAAGGTACAAAGCGAGATTAGTAGCGGAAGGTGTATTCAAACTTATGTGATTAATTATATAGAGACATTTGGGCCAATGGTTAAAATTAATACTGTCAAATTATTATTATTCGTGGTTACAAATATAGATTGGCCATTACAATAATTCAATATAACAAACGCTTTTCTACATGGAGATTTTTCTGAAGAGATTTATATGGAACTTCTACCAGGATGTATGACATCATTAAAATATAATGGAAAGATCTATAGACTGAAGAAAACATTATATGAATTAAAATAGTCTCCAAGAGTATAGATTGGAAGGTTCAAAAAGTATATGTCAACTTTTGTATATCATTAAAACAATTCATATCACACTTTATTGTTAAAAAGGGAGCAATCTAAAATTATTACTCTTATGTGGTTGATATGATAATGATAGGAAATGATCTAGAAGAAAGGAAGGCATTGTAAGATTGCTTATCTAAAGATTTGGAAATAAAAGACCTTGGTTGTTTGAAATAATTCCTTGGAATTAAAGTCTCCAAATTAGAGAAAAGAATATTTTTTCACGATGGAAGTATACATTAGATTTATTACAAGAAACTAATATGTTAGCATGTCATCCAGTTGATACACTAATCAAAGAAGATTTAAAGTTATATATCGAAAAAAATCAAGTACCTATTGACAAAGGAAGAATTCAAAGACTTCTAGGAAGGTTAATGTTTATTTATTCATTTTTATTTATAATTCATTTATTATTTATTTTTATTTTTATTTTCATTTTATCTATTTTAGTTCAATGAAAATTTGAAATTTAAAGTTAAATGAACTTGGAAAAATTGCTGATGAAAGTTTTCTATTTATTTTCCTATTTTATTTTCTCTATTTCTCTATTTTCCTTATT
>JAOXYD010000002.1:10386946-10397480 GCA_028565735.1 Pinacopodium congolense
AAATAAATTTTAAATTTTAAATTAAAATACTCTTAAATATATATAAATGCATATTTATTATTAAATATAAAAACTAAAATTTTATTTATCATTTCTTATTAATATTTTTTAAATATATTTAAAAATAAAAATAAAATAAAAAGTTAAATAATATCAAATAGTTCCTTAATTGCTGACTTTTATTTTAGAAACTTTTTTTAAGAAACTTCTTAATTGTTGACTTTCTCGAATATGTAACTCCTTTTCCTTTTTATTTTTAAATACAAAATTATTAATTTTTGTATTTTTTTTAAATCATTTCAATAAAAATTAACTCAAATTTAAATATATATTATGAATATAAATATATATTCTAAATCTAATTTAATTAGATCTATCAATTAATAATTTATTAGTTATAACTAATTAATTATTAAATTAATAGGAACTATTTATCTCATTGAAATGATTATTTTAATTATTTAAAGTTACAAATTTTTTATCCTAATAGTATTTTGAATATAAGTATTATGAATATAAATATACATTATATAGTTAATTTAATTTAGAGTATTAAATTAATAATTTTTTAAGTTATAACTAATCAATAAATTAATAAATCATAGTTAATTATCTCAATGAAATGGTTATTTTAATTATTCTTAATTATGAAAATTTTATCATAATATTTTTTATGTTTTTAAACATTCCTTATGTTTTTCATTTTTTTAAACACCTCCGATATAGTAACCTATCACATCACTCATCACGTCAGCATTATTGTATAATCACTACTGTCATGATAATGCCACATCAGCACAATCAACCCATTACATCAACACCTCCGCCATGTCATCATAGAATAGTTTAAGGAGATTGTTTAATAATTTTATTAAAACGTAGGAAGTATGAGATATTTTTAACAATACATGGTGGTGTTTGATAATTTATAGGAGGGACAAAAGAATATTAACTCATTTTCAAATTCCATAAATCTTTTTAAAAAGCGATAAAATGAGAAGCTACATGTATTTGACCCTTCTTATGATGTGGTGCCCTATGAAATTCTATTGTTTAGCTAAAATTTACATTGTCAAATAACCAAAGGTAATAATTAATTATCTGCTTAATTATAATATATGATAAGGTTAGTGTAGGGATGTTATCCATTAGTGAGATTTATACCTTCAGTGCTTATTAAAGGGCTGACATTATTTATAATGCTAGCATGGCTCTAATATAATAACTAAATTTATAATACTTAATTTTCTTACAAGATGCAATTAACATATTATTACTCCAAACAAAACTGAACCCTAGCCGTCGTTCTCACCCTTTGGTGATGGATAGCTCCAACTAGCCATCATCATCATAGTATGTTCCTCTCTATTTCCCGATTCCTCCTTTAATCTTCCTCCATGGCTGTCCCTCCCCATGAGGATTTCCCTTGTGTACATGCTCTGCTCACCCGTCCATCCCTTTCTTTGGCCAATAATCCTTCAACATCCTCTTTAAGTCCCTCTCAAATAGCGACCTCACTAGTCCTTCCTAATCTGGCACCTCCTTTGGCCCCTCCACCTTCTGGTCCTAAAATCAAATATAAGAAAAAATGGAAACAAGTTATTGGTGACAATAATCTGGAGTCAAAACTGATATTCAATCCACCTCAAAGTCATGATGATGTCAACTTTGTGTCCCCTCCTATTGAGATCCTAAAGGAAGGAATAACTAGGTGGGAAAATACAATCATTGGTTTTTTCATGAACAAACATCTAGCTTATATAGTGATAGGTAACTGGGCCAAGCAACATTGGAAAACATTTGGATTACAAGAGGTTTTAGTTCATGAGAATAATTTGTTTGTATTCAGATTTTCTAGAAAAGAACAAGCTCTTGAAGTTATAAAAGTGTGGCCATGGCATATCCAAAATCATCATATATTCATTCAACCTTGGAGGCCTAGTATGAATATTCACATTGCTAAATAGATGAAAATTCCTATATGGATAAATTTACATGATATTCCACTAGAGTATTGGACTACTAAAGGTTTAAGTCACCTTATAAGCTATATTGGTAGCCCTATATGCCTATACGAATGCACTACTAATATAAAAAGCATCAATTATGCTCTTGTTTGTGTCCTATTTAAAGAGGACCAAGAGTTGCCTGATTCAATACCAATAATGAGATTAGGAGATAATGATATCCTATTTGAGGATGGTGCATGTTACATATTCTAGAGTCCTGATACTCAGCAGAAGAAAGTTTGGAGACCAACAGGAAAGAGGTTTCTAAGAAGAGATTATGAAGAACTCTTACATGAGACTAATACAAGGGCTGGCTCCCAAAAAGAGATTGCAATTAGTGGTGACAAACATACAAGGATAATGTCTATAAAGGATACTCAACAGAAGAATGATGAAGTGGTGGTGGGGTTGGATAATATTAAGGAAAACGTTGTAGTGGTAGCTAATATCTAGATGCATACAGATGTAGTAAATGAAGGCAAATCAATTCAGATGTACAACATAATAGACACATCAATCTCAGACAATGCAAAAACAATTATTAAGCTTCCTCAATTAGACATTCACCACACAACTATTGAAGTTGAGGACGAAATAAATCTGTAGGTGCTAAAGTCTAGTAGAAATGGGAATAGACAAATAGTAGAGAAGAGTACTACTCATCAAGTATATACGGAATCTAGTGAGACATCCCTTAATTCTAAGTAGACCTTTAAAGAGATCAGATTGGTGAAAAGGAAATATTTTAGGAGGAAAAAAGGGCTAGGGCCCAATAAGGAATGTTGAATATTATTGCTTGGAATGTTAGGGGGCTAGCAACCCCTCTAAACAGGTAGCCCTTGAGGACTAGATTTTAGAGAATAACAAGAAACCCCTCTAATAGGCCTTTTAGAGACCAAGATAAAGGAAGTGAGTAATAAGAAACTCCTTTTTGTTCCATCGGGTTAGGACTTGATAACTAATCTTTCTCACCATTTCAATGGAAGAATCATGGTTTTGATTAATACTACAGAAGTCATAGTGATGCATGCTCAAATTAGGGATTAGTTTATACACTTAAAACTCAAACTACTATAATTGAATGTGGAGATCCAGGTGACTTACATATATGCATTTAACTTCCCATTCCTTAGGGTTCCCTTATGGAATAAGATCAACCAATTGAGTAATAATATTAATACACTATAGATTTTTCTAGGTGACTTTAACTTCATGTTAAATCCTTTCTAGGGGCAAAGGAACATTTGCATAAGGAACCATATAGATGAACTCAGAACTTGCTCTTTTAATGCTGAACTTACATATTTGAATTTTGAGGGACACTTTTATTCCTAGTTGAACAAACAATCTGGTTCCCTAAGTATTAAAAAAAAGTTAGATAGAGTTATAGTGAATGCAGAATGGCTGGAGGCTTTTTTTTAATTATAAAGCTTGCTTTAATAATCCTTTATTTTTTTATCACTCCCCTATTTGGTGCAAATATCGTAGGCCAAATCTAGACTACCCTCCATTTTTAGGTTTAATAACTTTTTGATTGATATCAGGGGTTTTAGTTTTGCTGTTAATAGAGGCTTGGAGCAAGGATTTTATGGAACAAAAATAATTTGTATGCATGAGGAAATTGAGCAAAGTCAAGGAGGAGCTTAAGAAGTTGAACAAATCTCATATGTCGGATACTAAGCGTGAGGTTAATATGGCTTTGGTAAAGCTGGAAGAAATCTAGATTCTGCTTAAAAATCAGCCTAGGAATACTTTTCTACAAGAAAAAGAAAAAGTTGCTCTTAACGCATATATCCAAGCTCTTGATCACCATACCTTAATATTACAACAAAGATCCAGGATTCTTTGGCTGAAAGAAGGTGATAGATGCTCTAAAATTTTCTTCAAGGCAACCTTACCTAAGAAGAACACTAATATAATAAGTGAGCTAGTCACAGAATCTAGCTCAAGATTAAACAGCTAGCAAGAATTGCTACAGGAGGTCCACTAATATTTTACCAAAATTTATGGCTCAACGGCTGTAGTAGATGCATCCCCTCTGTTGATGGAGAGTATTATTGATCAAAAGATTTTGGATCACGATTCAAGTTTATTATCTAGGCCATTTTAGGAAAATGAAGTTAAGAGCATAGTGTTTCCCCGTAACCCCCTAAGGCTCCTGGGCTCGATGGGCTTAATGCTCTTTTCTTTCAAAAAACTTGACCAAATATCAAACAGGAAGTCACACAGGTAGTCATGGAATTTTTCACGAATGGGAGGCTACTTAGGAAGATAAACAAGACTTTCATCACATTGGTTCATAAGTCCTAAATGTTAACAACCATAAAAGATTACAAACCTATATCATGTTACAATATTTTTTATAAAATTATTTCTAAAATGCTTGTTAACAAGTTAAAGAAGGTGTTCCCTACTTATATTGATCCTTCATATGCTGCTTTTATCAAAGGAAGGCACTTGGGATATAATATCATGATGGTTTAGGAATTTTTAAAGAATTATTCTAACAAGAAGGCTAGTAAGGATTATGTTATTAAAGTAGATATCCAAAAGGCATATGACACAATTAGTTTGGAGTTTATAATTAATACTTTGACTGGTTTCGGTTTTCCTGATTATTACATACAGCTTGTTAGAGAATGTATTACCTCTACTTCGTGCAATGTTCTAGTGAATGAGGAATCCACTAGAAAGATAACTAGTCTTAGAGGCCTCCGATAAGGAGACCTTCTTTCACCATATCTATTTATAATAGGCATGGTTAGAATAGACAGTTTAAGTTTCACTCTAGGTGTAAGAAGGTAAAACTCACACATTTACTATATACGGATGATATGCTCCTATTTACAAAGGCAGATAAAAACTCTGTAAACTCTTTAATGTTGGCTCTAAATATGTTTAATAGAATATGAGGGCTTGTGATAAATAAGGATAAAAGCACCATATATTGCTCAGCAAGTGCAAGACAAAATGCTGGGAGGTTAGGCTTAATCACAGGCTTAAGTTTGGGGGATTTACCTCTCACCTACCTTGGTATTCCAATTTCCTTAAAGAAGTCTTCTTATAGGGACTTCAGGCCATTGTTAGATAGGATTGAAAAGAGGATAAGCTGCTGGTATAATAAAAATCTAACATTGGTTGGAAGAGCCTAACTGATCATTTCAGTTCTTAACTCCCTAAGCATATACTAGGCTAGACCTGTGGTCTTTCCTAAGAGTATTATTAAATCTATTGACAAAATTTTCAGGAACTTTTTTTAGACAGGTAATGTTGAAAGCCAAGGTATGGCAAAGGTTAGCTAGTCAGAAATATGTCTCCCTAAGAAAGAAGGAGGTCTTGATATAATTCCTCTCAAAATAACAAATAAGGTGCTGATAGTCAAGAAGTTATGGAGGATCCTTAAAGACAAGCAAGCATTATGGGTCAATGCATATTATTTAGAGAGGGAAGACTTCTAGTCCTTCCAACCAAAAACTAGTAGTTCTTGGAATTTTAAAAGCTTAGTGCAACAAAGAGGGATAATAAGGAAACACACTCAATATAAGATTAGTAATGGTGTTTCTACTTCTTTTTGGAATGCTAAATGGCTAGGAGATATACCTCTAACTAAGAAAGATGAACTACTTCCTGTGGGAGGGAGAATTCCACACAGCAGCTCAATTAGCATAGTGCTATCTGATTTCAGTGATGTGTTAGAAGGACTAGCAAATCTCCCTATAGCTGGTATGATCCTAAATACAATTTTAAATGCAGAAAGCGAGGATGAACTCATATGGATGGCATCTCATAATGGAGATTTCAGCAATAAAACCTGCAGAGATCTAATCAGACCACAACCTAAGGTTAAATAGAGCACTTTACTTTGGTTCAAACATTTTCATCCTAGAGTTACATTGATAATTTGGTTGGCCATTAGAGGCAAGTTGAATATGAAGGATAGAATTGGAAGATTTTTTAATGTTACTAAGACCTGTATGCTCTGTGGTATGGACATGGAAACAATTAATCACTTATTTTTCAACTTTCGGTTTACTAGATACATTTAGATGTCTATCCTACATCTTAATAATGTCCAAGTAGATACTACTGACTAGAATCAGGTAATAGAATAGTCTAATAACTTCAAACCTACAAGGGTGGGGGGTAACTTCCTCTACAAGATCTCTTTAAACTATGTGGTTTATCATATATGGCTAAAACGGAATAGGAGAATATTTAGGGGACAAGATACAAGAAAGGAAGCTCTAAATCTACTCATCATTAATAGTATTTGAGAGCATATAATCAGCCATAAAATTCATACTTGATGCAGTAACCTGATCAAACAAAGATGACGCCTTTTAGAAGAGGAAGATCCAATCTAAATATTGCGGAGATGCGAACACAACTGGCTTATTGAATCACCAGTAGGAGCTAGAAAAGAAGTGAACATACCTGAAAGGAAGAAGTTATCCATTCCCAAACTAGGGTAAGGTCAGTTTGATTAGGGTTACCTTCTATCCCTTATTCAGAGGAAACAGATCATAGGATGGAATACGATGCTTGATTAATAGTAGGATCTAATTAACTTCAACCAAATCAAGAGAGGAGAGGAGGTTACCTATTCTAAAGAGATGGCTAGCTTAGTAAATGGTATGGGGAGATGTCTTGCTCTAGCGATGAAGAACTGAAGGTTAAATTTATTCAATGATCAATCAAAACAGTAGATGAAGAGGCTTACTTGGGTTAAAGCAGTTGTTGTCACTGATACTAATAAAGGAAGGCTCATTCTGACTATTTAGGTCTTCCATTTCAAGTGTAAGAATAAAGTGATGGAGTTGTTCCTTTCACTTCAACTATTATTGGGATGAGGTGCTATCGTGACTTCTTAGGAACGAATAGAGATTTTGTCAAAAAAAGAGGTGAGAAGAGCTATATTGAGAGAATGGCTGGGGTGAAAGTAACAAAGGACCATGCTAGTAATAGAGATAAGGAATTGTTTGTGTTGGTTAATCTAAAGGATTAAACTTGTGTACGTGGCTTTATGCCTAGTTTCATCGTTAACATTATTTTTTTAATTTCTCAAAAAAAATTAATAATACCTGGATTAGATAGACTACATTCAGGGTAAATTAATGACTGACATTATCTGTTTGCATTTTATTTTTAGTATAAACGAGAGGACTGGATGGTAGCTAGGACAACTCATGTGAGACCTCCATCTCACCGCAATAGAGAGAAGGAAAGCAGCACGTCGTGCGTAGTATTCGCCAAGTGTACCTTTTTCTTCAACAACCTCTACGTCTCTTTCTCGCTCGCCAGCCATAATGCAGCAGACCCACCAACTTTGCCTTCTGAAGATACAAATGCCGCTACAAATCTCGTCAACAATGGTCCGTTTCTTTCATTTAACTTAAGAAAAGAGAGACCCAGGTAAGAGGCAGACGGGATCGCTTCCCTCTTCTCTTCGTTTGTGCCTGTTTTATTTATCTTTTTGTTCGTGTTGATTGGCCATCGTAATAAATTGTCAACTTACATGCATACCAATTTCCTTGTTTTCCTTTTTAATCGGATTTTATTTTATTGTACAAATGTTGTCTCCCACACACATGGATTTGTCCCCATGATTTTTCTTTTGTTCTTGTTTTAATTCCTTTTGGTCTTCAAGTCTGAATTGAAAGCACTGAATGCACCAGCATTTTCCTCTTCTTCTAATGAGTAAGAGAAATGGCGTTTATGAGACTTTTATTTCTCTTTCTGGAATTTATGAGATTATGCAATTCAGTGAAGAACATCTATTCTTGTTCTTCATTTCAAATTTCATGATACTAAAAATGATTAGATGAGTCGTGATTTCTTTTCGTAAGAAATGATATTTCAGTTTTTTGTGGACTCTCAAGCATATTGTAATGTTTCAGAACTTCATGAATTTTATACGTATTTCTCCTTGTATTTCTACAAAACATCAAGTTTCTTTGCTGATTTCATCTATCCCTTAGTTAAGTTGGGTGGCATTTTCATTTGCTATTCCTGATACATAGTATTTTCTTGATTTCTATTTCCTAATATTCATGAGAAAGCGTTCATCATTTGCCATACCTTAAGTGATCTTTCACACAAGCATGGTCGTTGATTTCCGAGGTATTGTCTTTGTTGGCAGATTCCGTCTCAGAATACAAGCTTTAGGATGAGTTTCAAGTTTAAATATTGGGATGAATGCATTGATCCACAGGATATGGATGCAATGTGGAGGGAACCTGCAGTTAGCACCGAATGGTTAGATGCTGGAGAGACTAGAGGACGGAAAATTCACCTTTCACGGGATCCTGATGGGCAGCCTTACTTGACACAAACTGAGATGAAGGTAAAACAAAGAATGACTGGTCTTCTTCAAAGGCTGTCATTGCTTCTTTTGTGCTTTTATGAATAGTTTATCAATTCTTACTATCATTATTCACTAAAATCAATATGTGAGGGGGTTTCGTAGGACAAAGTCTTTCGGGTGAGTAAAGAAATTATTCAATTAAAAAATTGAGCTGATTGAGTGGTCTTGGTTTGGATCATATATAACTATTAAGTAATTATTTCCTATGAAGTTTTCATAGTTCATCAATTTTGTTTTTGTTTTTTGTTTTGGTTTTTGTTGATATTCATTTTCCATTTGAATGAGATTCATAGATTGATGTCATTTGCTTCTGATCTTACACCGCAATTTTGTCATTGCTTCAGGCTGTTGCTGATATTACTATACAACGACATTTTGATTCACAAATACTTTCGGTAAATCTTTTCAATCCAAATCAATTGTTTCTTTTAACATTGTGAGGACCATGTTCTAGGGTTCTCACTTTGCTTCACGTGGATTATACTATGCTTCTTGTTTGGGGCAATGAGAGGAAAGGAGATCTGTATGTTTGTTTGTTAGAGAACATACAGAAGTATAAGATGCTATCTTTAATCCACTTGGAACTGTTCAGGTTCTTAATTTTTTACTTTAGAATTGATTTGATTGCATTGATGGTCTCCTAAAATTTGTGGTCAGCTGAAGTGTTTGCATATCCATCAATCATTATGTCTGGTATTCTGCCGAATGTTCTGGTTTGATTTTCATAAGTGAACAGTTGTAGCAATTCATTTTCTTGTCTTAAATTTTTGCTTATCGAACTTGACAATATAACCTTGTTATCTTCTTTGACATTTTATTGTTACTTAACTTTTTTTCTTATCTCTCTCCATTATTGTATGGATGGTGTTGATTGTACTGGGTTGTATTGAAGTAAATTGTTGAAATAAGAACTCAGATCTTATATTTGATGATTTAGTATGAGCCCACAATTCTAATATGCCAACCACACACTGTTCACCAACCCCATCAAGTATTAATCTAGCTTGCTAGTTTGATACCTGGAAAATGAGCTGACCCCGTGGTTCACGATGGTTCAGAATATCAGGCATGAAAATTCAAGCTGCATCATATGTAACTGATTGAAGGGATTCACAATGTCTCTCTGCTCTTAACATGCAACAAGTATTACTTTTGTTCATTATAGCCTAGCAAATGATGGAAATATCACCCACATGACTTGGCCTTCAATCTAACTTTTTAATTGTGATGATCTCCGATTGACTGGCTGAGTAAATAAATTAGTCATTAGTGCTCTATTTTCAGTTTTTTTTTAGAACTTGTTTGGACTTGGTATAGAATTGGAGTAGTTTTTTTAAGTGAAATCTAGTTGGCTTATCTTTTAAGAATCTGATAATGGACACAGTAGATTGGTTGCTATTTTACTTCATTCAGATGGCAGTGCACTTTTTTGTTTTGTTTCTAGCAGGCATTCCCAAATTAAAAGATAGGAATCTTATGCTTACTTCCATAATGTCTTTTGCACCATTATTTTCTTTTTTGATGAAGTAAGTATAATTTATTCCATATGGAAGTGTTGAGAGTTCAAAATGTGATTGCATTTGATATATTCTCTCTCTGCAGGATATGATCTGTGCTATTGCTGAACTTGCAAGTGACAGGCAACTTCTTGCTTCAGAATTTGTGAAGAAAACAAAACAGATAAAGATGGGAATTATGCAAATTTCACCAGAAACTGCAGAATGGTTGGTCAGGTATCATTTTCAGCAAGTAATCTGTTAGTAAGGGGTTCTACTAATGGCTGCTTCTTTCTTTAATTTCCCTTTACTTTCCAACTTTAAATGGAGCTATATAGAATGCTAACTTGCTTGCAGAGACTTGGGCTACCGGACATATAAAGTAGAAGGAAGTCCCGAAATTCTGTATAGGCCTTTTGTAAGTGTATATTTTGGTGTTGCATACATCAAATGGCTGTTGAATTTTGAGCAGAAGTAAGTTCGTTAAATACAATTTCATGAATTTCATTTTCCTTTATGCTTTCCAGCCGTTCAATGCATACTTGATTTGTTGATGGGAATAATTATTTTCAAGCTTTGGATTTTGGGTCTCAAAAGTTTTCCTATGCTAAAGGTAGATTTCTATTTTACAGAGAAAGGAGTGAGGAGTTTGTGGTTAGAGCATA
>JAOXYD010000002.1:10415341-10425803 GCA_028565735.1 Pinacopodium congolense
AGCTTTTCCATCCAATTTATTATGCAAGTCGAACCTTGAATGATGCTCAAAGGAATTACACCACTACTGAGAAGGAGGTGCTAGTTGTGTTGTTTTCAATTGACAAGTTTCGGTCCTATTTAGTGCTTTCTAAGGTGATTGTGTACACAGATTTTACAGGAGTTTGATATTGAAATTTGAGATAAAAAAGGAAAGGAAAACCTTGTAGCTGATCATTTATCTCGATTAGATGAAGAAGTAATGGAGAAAGGAGATAATCAAGATATAAGGGAGGTGTTTCCTGATGAACACTTACTAGCCATGCTCACTTTACCTTGGTATGCGGACATTGTTAATTACTTGGCTGGTAATGTGATCCCTCCCAATTTTTCTTACCAATAAAAGAAGAAATTCTTTTATTAAGTGAAGCGCTATTTGTGGTACGACCCTTTTCTATACAAGATTTGTGCTGATGGCATTATTCGTCGATGTGTTCCTATGGAAGAAGTGTCTTCAATTATGAGCCATTTCATTCAAAAGAGATTGCAGGACACTTTGGCCATGCGAGATGTCGTAAAGTTGAAGAGGCCTAGCAAGAATTTTTGTTTCCCCTGTTTGCTCACTCGGATCTTTAGGGATGCTGGTGTCCCTCTGGATGGTGTAGATTTAGAGGATTATAAAGATAGGAATGTCATCAACGCCAGTGTCCTTAAGTTTTGGTATTTTGTATATCGGGGATGCGTATGGCGTAGATTGAGAGAGGGCAAGTGCCCATATGAGCATCTTGTGCAACCTAACATTCTTGAGGCAATGGGCGAGGCTTCTTCCGAGGCCACTCCTGGTGTCACTCCACCTCGCCCTCCTTCACCTGCACCAACTTCAGCTCCACCTCCTCCACCAACCTTGGATGATACTCAGGTTGCTATGATGCAGTATCTGATCTCTATGGAGGGTTGGATCTTTTCTGAGCTTTCTGAGTTTCGCTCTGATGTTACTCGTCGACTTGATGGCCTTCACGTCTATCACTAAGCAACCATTCATGAAAGTGTCATAATACTCAAGAAAAGATCCATAGGCTTTAACTTTTCCTTTAAACATATTGTTTTTACCACAATTACCTAATCTTTTAAAGTGAAGGCAAACATTTTGTCACGAATGTCTCTTGGTTACTCCACTAAGTTTATTCTTTTGAGCTTGGTTAGAGTGTCTTCTATCCTTATAATGTGAGGGTAAAAATTTTATCGTGAATATCTCCAGGTTACTCAGCTATATCACAACTGACAGCTAATTACTAACTCTATTCTAAACCCCAATTTTTAATAAGGTTGGCAGAATAAGAATGTTGTTTTTAAACTATATTTATTTACCTTGAATTAACTTATGTTTCTAGCCTATGTTATTTTTTTCTAATCATCTCACTTTCATGAAGGACCACTAGTGATGCCTACCAATTTAAGTATAATTATCCCAAATATATCCAATCAATGATAAGATGAAGGAATAGATGTACAATATCTTGATTAAGTTACACATTCAATGGAAAGACATTCAAACCATAACTTTCATAAGAAAAAAATGATTATTCACAACTCAAATACTCATATTCCAAGTTAAATTCATTCCTTTCAATCTCATAATATTGACATATTCAAACCATGCAACAAAATGAAAACAAAGTCATATGAATAAATAAATTAACTAATCTTAAAAAGAACACATGCATATGTAGAAGCGAGATGATATGAAGAAATACACGCATGCCTTTCCTCGAACTTGAACAATACATTGTCCGCAATATGGAAAGGAAAATATAACAATGAAAATAAGGAACATCATGTAATCCATACTAAAATAAAAGAAGTAATGGGCAAGAAAGGTTAAGGAGATTGAGGTGGGGATGGAGTTAGTGAAGGAACTTGAAAAACGTCAAAGAACTTTAGCAGATTTTTTTTGGTATCATTGTTGGCACGTCCCTAGTTTCATTTGTGCCTCTTATTGGTGTGCCACATGTTATATTTGTATTTTTATCACATCCATTTGTCGTCTTAGCTTTTTGTTGTTATCCTCCACTGCATTTAAAATAGTCTCCCATCTTTCTCCTTATTCATCATAGTTTTTATTGGATATCTCATCATCTTCTTGGTGTGAAGTTGATGACGCTTTTAATTTCAAATTTTAAAAAGTAGTTCTAGAGTTAGGATTTCGAAGTTCTATACCATAACTCTCCAAAATCTCAGCTCGTCTCAAGCGTCCAAAAACTTACATTCCACTACGATTAGTCCATTCACATTAACATTGTAATGTTGAGCAAGTTTAGTTTCAATACATAGCCATAACTAAATAATTGTTTCTCTTAGTGAAGGCACTAACTAAGGAATGAAAAATATGTTGCGTTGTGTATTCCTTATATTTAATGTCCATACACCATAAGAAAATTCCTTTATTAAATATTTATTACTTTAAGGTTTGTTAAAAATAGCATGAAACATGAATTTGTGCGATAAAAGACGTTTTGGGCTTCGTGCAAGTGTGTTGGGTGCATTGTAGGCATCAAATTCTACAAAAACTAGTTAGTTTTTTCCAATATGAATGGTGATGGAAATCTGGGGGATTATCATGAAACTTAGTGTCAAGAAAGCCAAATAATTTAGTCATAAGCTTATAATCTAAGTTATGTGCTTGTCCTCACAATCCAAACCAAAATTCATCCAGTTTCTTTATATCATTTTTAAGAGTCACAAAAAACTCAAGGGTCAATTCTCGATAGGTGACATAATCATAATGTATAAACTAATCCCAACATACCTTCTTGCTTAACTTCTCAACCTTGTCTTTTAATCCCAATTGAGTTAACAATGCAAAATCAAGATATTTAGGAGTAATTAAATGTTTATTTTTAAGGGTTTGATAATTTTTACCTCTCTCTCTTATAAAAATGGGGAATGGAGCCCCAAATTTCTTCGTTAAATTGCTTAAGCCATGTGTGGAAACTTGACGTTTGCCTTTTGGGTTAGATTTCCCTTTTATAAACATCTTCACTCTTTTAGCCATGCTGAAGATAAAATACCTGTAAAATAATTAAGAGAGAGAGTAATATGAAAGGAAGAGGAGAAGTGTGGAGATTACACGCAAAACATGTGATTTGTGATGTTTAAGATAAGAAATCTTAAGGAAAGATGAAGGAATGGTGGAAAAAAGAAAGAAAGTTTAAGATTTTAGTGAAAAAAATGATGAAGCTAGGATGTTTAGGTAGGTAGGGGTGGCACTTAGTGAGAGAGATTGATGAGGGGAAGAAGAGAGTTAAAAAGTTAAGGTTTAAAATGAAAAAGGCACGTTTTTAAAGAGGCTGGGCAAGTCACAATCATGATTTATGGGGAGGTCTCCTTATTGTCACAGTCGGGACTATATCTTGATTGTGATAGAGGATTTGCGTCCTCTTGGGTCATAATCATGACTCACAACTTGAGTCATGATTGTGACTTATAGGGCTCTTCCAATTGATCTTTCTAACCTATTTTCGCTCTCTTAACACTATGAAACACCACCCAAACCTACAATCAAACAACGAATCATTAGTGAACAACCTAATAATAAGAATCCAATAAGAAAACATCTAAAGAAAATAATCAAACACACAAGAATTCATAAAGAAAACTAAGTACAGATAAAACATGCTAACTTTAAGGTCACTAGCTTAACCATTCTTCATTCACAATATGATTAAACAAGGGAAATGAAAGAGATCACTTCCTTTTCTTATAAAAAGACTCCTCTAAAGTACGGTTTACACCTATGTCCATTCGCCTTAAATGATTCACGCTTTTTTTCTCTAATTCTAAGGCTCCATGTTTAAACACTTGGATAACTTTGAATGGATCACTCTAACAAGACTTAAGCTTTCTTGAAACAATTGAAGTCTTGAGTTGAATAACAACACCAAGTCACCATTCTTGAATTCCTTCTTCTTGATATGAACACCATCCCATTTCTTCACTCTTTCCTTATACAACTTGATGTTCTCATAAGCATTAAATCGCAAATCCTTTAATTCATTAAGTTGTAAGAACCTCTTCTCTCTTGTAACTTTCCAATAAAAGTTTAATTCCTTTGTGGCCCAATATGCCCTATTTTCTAACTTTACTGGAAAGTTTTAAGCTTTCCTATAGACAAGATGGAATGGAATTGTACCTATTGGTGTCTTAAATGCGAACCAGTATGCCCATAATGTAGCATCTAACTTTAGTGCCCAGTCTTTCCTCGAATCAATCACTATCTTCTTCAAAATATGCTTTAACTCTTTGCTTACAACTTCTACTTGACCGTTTGTTTGTGAGTAGTATAGAGTGGCTACTCTATGATAAACTCCATATCTCTTGAGTATAGCTTCAAAAGGCTTGTTACGAAAATGAACTCCTCCATCACTTATGATTGTTCTTGGCACTCTAAACCTATTAAATATCCTTTCGATAAAGTTTTGCGCTACTTAACCATCATTGGTTATAGTTACCCATGCTTTAACCTATCTAGAGACATAATCTACACCTACTAAGATATATGTGTTCCCAAGAAAGGATGGGAAAAGTCCATGAAGTATTTCCACCATATATTAAAAACCTCCACTGTTAAGATGTTGGAGAGGGGCATCTCATCTCTCTTTGAAATATTTCTGACTCACTAGCATCTATCATAATTATTTATACATTTGTGCACATATTTGAATAATTTAGGCCAAAAGAACTCGCATTTTAACACATAAGTTGTCTTATTTTCTCTATAATGACTTGTATAAGTTGAAGTATGATAATGAGTTAGAATTTCAAACATTTTATCCTTTAGAATAAACCTGTAAATCAAACCATCAATACATACTTTATATAAAATAGGTTTATCCCAAAGATAATTAGTGCACTCAAATAAAAACCATTACCTTTATTAATAAGATAAATCGGGAGGAAGGATATCACATACAATATAATTCGCTATATCAGAAAACCATGGAATAAAAAGATTATTATAATTCACTATATTAGCAAACCATGGAACAAAAAGATGATTTACCAACAATAAGGATTTGTCAGGGAATTGTTTATTGATTTCTTCACTTGTTTCATCTGTCTTACTTTTAGACTTAATAAGTGGTCCTTCACCATATTCCCCCTTCTGTCTCTAATCTTGATATCTAATTTTTGTAAAAGCGACACTCGCTAAATAAACCTTTGCTTTGTATCCTTCTTAGCGAATATGTACCTCAAGGATATATGATCTGTATAAACAATTATCTTTAAGCCTAAGATGTAAGATCGAAGATTGTTGCATGTGAATACCAAAGTTACTAATTCGTTTTCAATTACTGTATAGTTTAATTGGGCTTCAATGAAGGTCTTACTTGCATAGTAAATAACGTATAGTCTCTTATCCTTCCGCTATCCCAGAATACACCCAAATGTTTGGCCACTACGATCACATATGATCTCGAATGGTGGGAATCAATCCAATGAGGTTAAAATTAGTGCTAAGAAGAGTGCTTCATTTAACCTGTCAAAAGCATTCAAACAATTAGTATTAAAGTGAAAAAGTGAATCTTTAATCAATAAATTAGTAAAGAGTCTAACAATAAGAGAAAAATATTTAATTAATCAACAATAAAATCTAGAATCCCTAAAAAGTTCTCGACCACCCTTAACGTTACTTGGTGGTGAAAACTTTTCAATGACCTTTGTTTTGGCCAAATCCACTTCTATGCTCTTGCATGAAATCTTATGTTCGAAACCTACATATTCATGAAGTATAAGGTGACACTTCTCCCAATTAAGTACCAAGTGTGATTCCTCACATCTTTGAAGTACTTGTATAGATTTTGCAAATAATGCTTGAAGGAGTCTACAAAGACCGAAAAGTCATTTATAAACATTTTTGCAATATCTTTGATTATATTAGCAAATATAGCCATTATATACCTTTAAAAAGTAGGTGGGGCATTGTAAAGTCTAAAGAACATCCTTTTATAAGTAAAGGTTTCATAAGGACACGTGAAATCTAATATTAAGAAAAAAATTAAATAAAAAATTAGATTTTTCTTAATATAAAAATTAAATACAAATTAAGATTAAATTTTAACTTTAACTATAATTATAATTTAATTATAATAAAATCAAATATCATATTTTTTATTCTTAAAGTATCTTGAATTTTATAATTAAATCCATTTTAATTAAAAATCTTTCTTTAAGTAAACCTTTGCGTATAACTTTTTACGATTTGAATATGTTTTTAATTATTATAATTTATATTTATAATATATAATTAGAATTAGATAAATTAAAATAATTTTTACTTTATCTTTGATTCTCTAATTAAATAATTTATAATAATAAATTATGATTGATGCCTAATAACATATTATGATCAATTAAATATCAAGAATGTCAAAGTCATTTGACTTAATCTATTTATATATGGTTATAATGTATAATTTTATCCTTCTATTATCTAATGTTCTAATAAAACATAAAATACATATTTAGTGTTTATTCTTACGTATATAGTTCTAATGCATCTTCTTTTTTTTAGCCATGTTAGATTTTCATTAATAAAAATTGATAGCAAAACTAAATTAATGCCAAATACAAAAGTATAGGATTTAAATAGAAAAATTTAAAGTTATAGAACTAAATTGAAAAACTAATTAAAGATTAAGAATTGAAAATAAGATTGACCAAATTTGTGAGTTGATTACATGACTCTTACAAGTCTTCCACATCAGGCTTTCATTAATAAAAACTGTCGGAATAATTAGATTAGTGTCAAACATAAAGATATAGGACTTAAATATAAAACTTTGAAAGTGTAAGACTTAATTAATAAATTAGTTAAATATAAAAGACTAAAAATATAGTTGTCCTATCAAAAGTATTCAATCTTCCCTTAATAACTAACCAATAGGTAAATGATAATCGATAACTATTGTTGAGTGGTTACAAAAATGATAAAAATAGATAATACTATACTTTAGTTTTATAAATATATTTCACTAATAACATATATTTTTGTTTGTTAAGTTAAAGATAAACTACGGTTAGAAGTAAATTTATTTCTGTTTGAGTTACTGTATGATATATATTTGTATGATTTAACAAATAAACTGATGTTTAGAATAAGATATATATCACTTTGAATTATTATCTAATATACATATTTTTGTTTTAGAAAACGCACACACACACACATATATATTTGAGAAAAACAATATATATATGTATTTGAGATATTTCTCAAATAAGTAAATAAATATACATTATACATATGCATGTACGAAAATGGGGTAATGAAAGTATATCATCTTAAAATTATACATATAGAGATATCTAGATTCATGAAAAATTATTTGCAATAAAAAAAGTAAATTAGTATTATTTTTTAAAATGAATAAGATAAAATAAAGGAATACTTTTTGCCAATAAATTAAGGATTAAAACTAAAAAACGAATTAATTAATATACCATCTATAACTATCATCCATACTTTAGAGATGTTACAACTATAACAGAAAACATTAATTAAGTACTCTCATCAATATTTTTCAACTTCTAAAATTTAAGTTATCAGACTATATAAGAGATTTTGAGCACTAAACTTCATAATTTGGTTATCTTATATTGCTTTTTGGTGATTTTAAACTTAAACTTAAAGCCTAATAAAATTGCGCTCTTCTCATTTATTAATTTTGAGTTCAAAATAAAATCCATATTCAAAATAACTTAAGTGCGGATTAGATTTTATTTCAAATTAATATTGTGTGTATATGTTGATGATTATGTCTAAACTACATTTGAATTAAAAAAAGATTTTTCCGGCACATTTTGTTTCTTAATTATTTTTTTTCAACTCATTTATAGTACATTCACCAATAAACATAGGACAGGTATTCTCAGTGTTCATTATTAATACATTAAACAGAAGTGTTAGACATTAGACTATAAATAGCATGCGTTATTGATTTAGTAGTACATGTAATACTGACACAAATTTGTATGCATTATAAAATCCGACTCCATCATGAATGGGATTTTGTCCAATTTCTTGGAGATTGATTGGGTTGAATGGTATACCGTCCTTCCCCACATTGATTAAGAAAAACAAAGAGGTATATTAACAAATGTTGGCTGGAGAAGCGTAACGTTTTACATTGGCAAACACAATTAAGATAAAGATTATGTTCCCGTCAATAGAATTAAGCAATTAGATTAATAATATTAATCTGGGCTCCCTTTCTTCCCCTCTGAAACTTGAAACACGTGCAATAATGCTACATCTAGAGAGTCCCTTAAACCAATAAGAGGGTGCTTTTCAACTAATACTTGGAAAATGTTTTTACCAACCGTGACTTTGATGACAAATCCACTCATGAGCTCATTATAATGATGAATGTCTGTTCTTATATGTCAACTCCAACTTAGTATCCCAAGCCCCTGCAAGCATCACAACTCCAAAAACAGACCCTCTACCTCGAACTTGTGCGTATACAAAGAACTCAAGGTAAGGAGTGCTCTTCGCTCCCATTCTCGATTCTCTCTCCCTTTCATCTTGTTTATGTGTTACATGATCATAGTTCTCTGTATAACCACCATTTGTAATGATTACACCAAGTTTTTTTTTTTTTTTTTGTCAACTAGCATGCATATTATTGCATATATTCTTAATGAAAGCTAAAATAAAGCTTTTTTCAATGTCAATTTTATCAGAATTCAACATGGAAATTTCTGTGTTATATGAGGACAGCGTCAAGCCGTTTCCACCTGTAGATAGTTTACCACCATTCCAACTCTCTCTTCTGGACCTTCTCGCTCCCACAACCTACACTCCTTTCATGTTCTTCTACACGATGGACGATCCGGAGCATATGAAGAGCGACCAAATTTCCAGTCATCTAAAAGTTTCGCTCTCAAAGACCTTGAATCTCTTTTATCCACTATCCGGTAGGATAAGAGATGATCTCCTGACCATCGACCATTATAATGAGGGTGCTACTTTCATTGAAACCAGAGTAAAAGGGAATTTAGTTGCCTATCTTAAGAATACTGATATGAAATCACTTAACCAATTTATTCCATGCACACCCTATTGCCATCAACAGGATCTGACAGTGCCACAAGTACTTGTGCAACTTAATATTTTTGAGTGTGGTGGGATTGTCCTAGGTGTGTGCTTATTGCACAAGATTATTGACGGATCAACTGCAAATGCTTTCTTTAAAAGTTGGACAGCTATTGCCAATGATTCTCCTGGAAAAATTGCTCATCCCAACTTAGTGGATGCATCGTCTAATTTTCCTGCACCATCACTACCAGCAAGTTTTTTCAGTTCAATAGAAAGTGCATACTTTACTGAAGGAAAGTGTGTTAGAAGGAGATATGTCTTTGATGAGAGTGTTGTTTCTGCTCTACAAGAAAAGGCAAAAAGCAAATTTGTAGAAAATCCAACTCGATTTCAAGCATTATGTGCTTTCATTTGGAAGCATGGGATGAAAGCCTGTAGATCAATATCTGACTCAAAAAAGTTAGCGGCTGCAATGCCAATGGTAAACATACGCTCTCGTGTAGTTCCAACTTTAGATAAGCATTCTGTTGGAAACCTCTTTCAATTCCCAACTACGAATCTCATTCCTACTGACATCGAGGTGGAGCTCTGTGACTTGGCCGCCCTTCTAAGAGATGCTATTGCAAGTGTCAATGCTGAGAATTTAAAGGGTTCATGTGGTATTGAACGATCTGCTGCCATTATGGAGCATCTGAGCCAACAGGTAGATTTTTACAAACAGAGCCCACATCTATTCGCCTTTTCAAGTTGGAATACCTTTGGCTTCAATGAAGTAGATTTTGGATGGGGAAAGCCTGTTTGGGTTGGAGTTTCAGGGGAGATTGGTGGGGGAAATCGCACCCTGGATGGAGTCATATTGAAAGCAATAGAAAACAACTCTTTGGAGGCATGGATAATGCTGGATGAGAAGATAATGTCTGCACTGGAAAAGGATCCAGAGTTCCTTGCATTGGCTTCGCTAAATCCTAGTGTATTTACTGATTAGCACTTCAAGTCTGTTAGAATGCAACGAGTTACTTTTTTATTATGAAATTCAATAAATATTGTTCTTTCCGTGGATTTGATGGGATATGAAATATAGAAAATGTGCAAACAATACACGTAAGAATAATTGACAATTGAATTTTATAAAATTTATTTGTAATTTTAAAATTTTGTATTTGAAATACAGTTTTATTTTAATTTTGGAAATTAAAATTTATAGAATTTAACATAACTAATTCAAATTTTATAAAAATAGCCATTAGAGCCCTTATTTTGATTGTGCTTTAAATGAAACACATTTATATATGTCTTTAGTTACTAAAAATGGGGTATTTACATTGTCAGGTTAGCTAAGTGTGTCAAGGCTTCTCTTTACCATATAAAGATTAAGGTTACTCTTCAC
>JAOXYD010000002.1:10425903-10437319 GCA_028565735.1 Pinacopodium congolense
GAGTGTGGTGGGATTGTCCTAGGTGTGTGCTTATGGCACAAGATTATTGATGGATCAACTGCAAGTGCTTTCTTTAAAAGTTGGGCGGCTATTGCCAATGATTCTCCTGAAAAGATTGCTCATCCCAACTTATTGGATGCATCATCTAATTTTCCTGCACCGTCACTACCAGCAAGCTTGTTCAGTTCAATAGAAAGCGCATACTTTACTGAAGGAAAGTGTGTTAGAAAGAGATATGTGTTTGATGCGAGTGCTGTTTCTGCTTTACAAGAAAAAGCCAAAAGCAAACTTGCAGAAAATCCAACTCGATTTCAAGCATTATGTGCTTTCATTTGGAAGCATGGCATGAAGGCCTGTAGATCAATATCTGATTCAAAAAAGTTATCGGCTGCAATTACAATGGTAAATATACGCTCTCGTATGGACCCGTGCTTAGATAAGCATTCTGTTGGAAACCTCTTTCGATTAGCAGCTACAAATCTCACTCCCACTGACATCGAGATGGAGCTCTGTGACTTGGCCGCCCTTATAAGTGATGCCATTGCAAATGTCAATGCTGAGAATCTAAAGGGTTCATGTGGTTATGAACGATCGGCTGCCATTATGGAGGAGCTCAACCAACAGGTCGATCTTCACGAGCAGAGCCCACATCTATTTAACTTTTCAAGTTGGTATACTTTTGGTTTTAATGAAGTGGATTTTGGATGGGGAAAGCCGGTTTGGGTTGGAGTCTCAGGAGAGATTGATGGAGTAAATCGTACCGTGAATGTAGTCATATTGAAAGCAACAGAAAATAACTCTTTGGAGGCATGGATAATGCTGGATGAGAAGATAATGTCTGTACTGGAAAAAGATGCTGAGTTCCTGGCATTTGCTTCCCTAAATCCTAGTGTATTTACTGCTTAAAATTCCAAATTTGTTACAACGAGTCGCTCTATTTTTAGTATGAAAAAAAAGGACAAATAATACTGCCGAAAATGAAGTTGAAAGAAATTAGTTCAAAACCTTCAACACAAGTTATCTTAAGATAAGAATAAATTTGGAAATATTAAAAAAAAAAGACTTCAAATAGTGAAAGAAAAATTTGTTAAGAGTTATTATAGTTGATTAACCTTTAAGGTCACTTTATTTTATATTATGTTCATTTATATAACCATTCGGCGAATTAAATATATTTATTGTTTAATTCCTGTCCTCTTTTCTTGAATGTCAACTAGTCCTTTTTTAGTATGAAAATTGTGCAAATAATACCGTCTAGAACGAAGACGATAGATATTGGTTCAAAACTTTCAAGACGAGGTATCCTAAATTAAGAGTAAACTTTGAAATATTAAGAAAAGACCAATAATAAGAAAAGAAAAAAAGATTTTGTATTGTGGTTACGAATACTTGAAATAATTTTAAATGATATCAGAGTGATTCTAATAAAAAAAACAAATATTACTGTGACAAAATAGAATGATACCATACGAATATAAACTACAATTCAAAACCCTATAACTATGCCACTTACAATATAAATCGCTAGTGTATTCTTAAGAATTATGTCACTTACAACGTTTATTTCCTTTCTAACTACTCATCACTTACAAGGCACTTCACCAACTTATAACTTTAATAATCACGTATATTACAGTCCTTCTTTTCTTTTCAGCTACTCTTCACTTAGTATAGTCTGACTGTCACTCGAAGGACAATTTAATATTTCGTTAGCATACAAATTTGTTAAAGGTGTAAGTTCACCAAATTTGGTTGACTCCTTCAAACTTTTTAGATTGGTTTTTCATGTTAGGGGAGTTAATATAAGCACTCACAGATATCATTTGAAAGGAATGATATTTTGATACATAATTTATGTAAATATTATCAACAGGTGGTTCTTAAGCAAGCTTGATCATGGTTGATTCTTGAAATTTTCAAGCATATGCTTTCCGTATTCTAGGCGGTAACTCATTGCCTCGATTAGGAAAGTAGGCCCTTGAACTGTAAAAGATGAGGCAAGAAACATGTTATAATACTAATGGCCTACGTGTTCTAGAAACAGTAACTTAACTATAAAAATAGAAAAAGAAAAAACTTGTTACAACATAAGGCAGCGATCCTTAAAGGAGGTTGCAATCCAAAATAGTAGGAAAGCACAGGCAAAACGAGTCTTAAGAGCCACAATTTGTTTAAGATAACGACTCTTAGACGAAGGCATAATAAACGCTACCTATCTTTGAGTCAAGGACTAGCTAAGAAAGTCTTCGAGGCAATGAACCTTCCAGAGGAAAAGCTGAAGAAACTCTGCTATCCTTGAGAAAACGACTTGCAGTCACAAGAGAAGGCCAAACCCTATGACGCAACAAGCCTCAGACATCCATTTTGGTGAATAGAAATCCAACAAAGCAATTCAAAATGGAGAGGGGAGTAAGATAGGGAGATCCTTTATCACCTTTCTTATTTGTAATTGCAGTAGAAAGTTTGAAAAAATTGTTAGATACAGCTATTGCAAAAGGTATGTTATCAGAGGTGAGATGTAATAATACGGAGATTTTTTTATTGTAGTTTGCAGATGATATTTTACTTTTTTGTCCAGCAATCTTATTATGATCAAAGTACTCTTGTCTATTCTATGAAATTTTGAGGCAATCTCATATTTAAAAATTAATTACAATAAAAATTCATTAGTGAGGATAGAGTTGCCGGATGAGTTTGTGAGTGAAGCGGCTTAGGTTGTAGGATGTAAAGTGGAAAAACTACCAATTAAATACTTAGGATTACCATTGTTTACAAGATAGTTGCAATGTAGGGATTGACAGCCAATAGTTATGAAGATCTGAAGTAGACTAACAAATTGGAAGGAGAAGTTACAATCAATGGCCGGAAGACTGGTGCTTATTAAATCAGTGGTGTGTAGTATTCCTACTTATTTCATATCTATATATTTGATGCCTAAAAATGTTCAACAAATATTTAAAAAGTTGATTAGACAATTTTTATAGAATGACAAGATAGATGCAAAAGCATTTTCTAAAGTAGTATAGGAGGATATTTGTTTGTCATATGATCAAGGGGGTTTGTATTTTGTGCAATTACATGTTAGAAATCAATCTTTGTTATTAAAATGGGTATGGAAGATTATGAATGGTAGCCATGAGACGTTGTGAGAAAAAATTACGAGATTTAATGATTTATTGTGTAACTGACATGAGTTTGATTATCAGAACTTTCTCAAATTATCTCATATATAGAGAGGAATTCGAAAACTATATTATAATGATGATGAGGTATGGAATATCTTTATCAACAATTGCACTTTTCTTGCTAAGGATGGGAGTTTGATTAAATTTTGGTTGAATAAATGGCGACCACAGGGTGTGTTAAGATATTTATTTTCCATGACTATTTATATTATCAGGTATGAGGAATGAAATGATTGAATTAATGTATTTAAACCAATATGATCATATGGGAGATATATGTTGGCAATTTAAGTGGAGATGGAGATTGAGGCAAAACGAACAGCAATAATTGGTGCAAATGTTAGAAATCATTCAAAATTTTGCACAAGTGATGAATGAACCTGATCAATTATCTTGGGAACCAACAACATTAATTTATACACCAAATTCTTTGGTTAAGTTAAGATATGAACAGAATGGGATATATGGATTTAAGAGGATATGATCTACAATTACTACCCCTAAAATCAAGTTGTTTACGTGGTTGACATTCAGAGGGAGAGTGGCTGCTAAAGTACACTTGTTGGAAAGATGTGTGATAAATGAAATAATATTTGTTGCGATTTTTGTGACTTGATTGAGATACAGGAGCACATTTTATTTCAATGTAAGTTTGCATGGATTACATGGACCAAAGTTTTGAAAATGTTTGGATTTGTTTGGGTTATACCTAACTCGGCTATTCAGTTCTTTTTAAAGTAGAGAAGTATCTTTCAAGGACATATAAAAGGAAAATTTTGAGAAGCATTATAGCAAGTCATTGTTTGGGAATTGTGGAAAACACGAAATAGATGGCATTTTGCGAGAAAGCAATCTTGTGCAGATGATAATTTACATAAATAATTTATTCAAGTTGTTTTTTGATAAAATTTCAAGATAGGGAGATTCATTTTGATGGTAATGAGGTTTATAGATGTCCATAGATTTTACTACGATATTGATGTAAATTTAATAGGACTTTCTCTTTATTCGGTGTCGTAACCTAGTTTATGACGAAAACATCTCGAGTACTGGAGTTTTTTTCCCTTATTTTAATTCATTATTTTAGTGACTTGATCTTTTAATAAAATTGATGATTTATCGGGAAAAAAAAAAGAAAAGAAAGATGACAAGGCATTGTGTTAGCAAGTCATAACAAAGGAGAGTATGAACTTTTGGGATAAGGGAGGGAGAGTAAATCTGCAGAAAATGCTATTCAGAATACGAAGAATAAGGACTCATATTTCATGTCTCCAAATTAAAGATGGAATGGTATTACTTTTTGAAAGATCATGAATGATTAGTTTGTTAGAAATTGATCTTTAATATTCTTAAATTATTATTCAAATACTTGGAAAATATACTCAGAAATATGATATATTATATTTAGCCTATTAAAATTCAAGTTAGTTATCTGTTACATTATTTAATGAAAGAATTCAACTACATGCCCTCGTGTGGGGGGCATTGGCAATCCCATATATGGGTCGCATAGATTCTATGCTAACTTTACTCTTTTTTTAAATTTTAAACTACCATTTTATTTTTATATTTTTATTATTATTTAAAAGTATAAACGTCAATTCATATAAATTTAAATACACGTTTGGATTTTTACTTTTAGTATATTTACAAATTTATGTTTTACTTTCTATACATTTACATCTTTACCCTTAATTATTTTATAAATTTATTAAAAAATCATATTTTTTATAAAATTACAGAGGAGTCCTTGAAGAGTCATAGAGACCAATTCCAATAAGACTCTCTAATTTTTCTGTTATGGAAAAGAATGATAGAACATGTAATCCACAGAGACTGTTTATTATTCATATCTCTATTATTAATTACATTCTAACGTATGGTATTATAAGGTTGCTTTTATGATAGTTTAGATGTTCTTTGGTCACTTTTTAAGTATTATTAGTAGGGATAATAGTTACATAAGTGAGTAACATTTTTAAATTTTTTCAATTGAGTGACTAACCTATAAAATTTTTCAATTTAGTGATAAACATATGAAAAATAAATCAACTAAAGGAAAAATGTTAACTCTATTTATTTTCTCTTAATAAAACTAACAGCTATCTAAATAACTGGTTAATGACCCAATTAAACACCAAACCTATAATCCTTATTTTTTCAACCGACTCCAATTACTAACCCCAGCCTTAGTTTTTTTTCTCTCTTGCCGTTGCCAACCATTTATTATTAATAAAGCCAATTCCAAACTCTCGTTTCACTAGCGTAAGATCTTTAAGGTCGACGATCGCATCGGCATCACCATTGCTAGTCACACTATCGATGGACGTGTTTTATCTCATTATATGCAGTCAAATGCATCAATTATAGTTACACCTATAAGTCGCTGCTTCTTGTTGGTCGCCTCATGGTTCAACTCACTGATAAGGCTTAGGTTTCGCTACCTAAAACCTAATTTCTCTTTTTTTTGTTCCTGGAATTTTAAGGGGTTAGGTTTCTACTTTGAATAGTTAGGTTTAGGGATTAAATTACATATTTTTATGTCATATGGAGTCTCTAATTTAGGAATTAGGAAATGAAGAGATACAAATAAAAGGTGGGAAGTTGGATGTGAATTCGAAATTCAAAAACTAATTTGATTGATATCTCTAGTAGTGTAATGCTAGTAGTAGAACATATGGAGTTGTTGGGACGGATTCTAATTGTGATTCGAAATTCTCAATGTAGCTTTGATTCATTTAGTCTTTTTTTTTTCAATTTTAGGGGCCTATAACCTTTCTTGTCTAAAAATCTGTTGTTCATCACAGAGATTTGGTTTAGATCTCTATTTTACTTTAATAGTCTTGTTTATTGGTAATTATTTCATAAAATTGTCAACCATATATATGTCCATATGACATGATTGACTGTATCATCATTTTTATTTCTCTCATAACCTTCTTTTATCTCATGTTGTTGACTACTTACATAAAGAGACAAAAATTATTTTCCAATAGTCAACTAATCCAATCTTAAGCCAGTGTAAGTGTTTTAATTAGGTACCCAATCTTTTTGTATTTCCAAGGAGATAAAAGTAATGAGAGAATCATTATGTTTCTATATTTCAATTTAAGAAAGTTGGGAGCTCAACCCTAGAAACTGATTATACTTGTATGTATTTCACATGAATTTTTTATGTTTGAAATACAAAGTTTTGACATGCTTATGAAAATGTAATTTGTTTTCTGATTTAACTAGTTTGACTTTTAATTATTTTTTGGTAACAATAGTATAACCAGGCACTTTATGCAATTATAGAAGATAAATCAGAGCTGAATCAAAATATCAATCAATCTTTCTTTTATATATGTTTATTTTGAGTTTGCTATTATCTTTAATAGTTGCATATGTTAATAATAAGATTCTAAACTATTCAGTATTTCAGTTTGGGATTGTCTATTCAAGGATTTTTATAAAACTAACTAATTGAAAATGTTCTACATTAAGTAAAGAAAAGATTAAGTCATCTTTAGATGTAACATATTTGATTGGTAAGTATGCACATAACAATCTTGGAAATGGCCTTATGGTGTTGGCCTGCTAGTGACTGGCCTAAATGAATCTGGAGCTCATCTTTACTACAACTGCCCAAGTGGGAACTACTTTGAATATCAAGCTTTTGCCATAGGATCTTACCCACAAGTAATAAAGACATACTTGGAGCACAAATTTGAGACATTTGTGGACTCGTCATGTGATGATCTAATCAGGGATGCTCTCAATACTGTCAGGGAAACCTTGCAAGGAGAAACATTACTCCATCTGTACAATTGTTATGGTAGGAGTTGGGGGCATTTCATATCAAGAAACTATATAAACGTTGATTAATGCATTTGAAATTGTGCAAGATAAAGAGGGTCCAGCCAGGAAGCCTGATGCTACTATTGATTAGGGTGATAGTACTGCTATAGAATAAGGTGTAAGCACTGATTAGGGTCCTGCTAACCAAGGTTTAGCTCCCATAGAAATATGAGAATGCAATATATATTGATATCATTGTGTTCCTAATTTTATATGATGTTTTCTTAAATATGTTGGCAAATTTTAGTTAGGAAACAAAGTTTGGTTAAAGACCCCTTTTGTCATATTGGTTTTCCTTAATTTAAACTTTGTCATATCAGTTAGCAAACAAATTGAATCTTTAATTCTAGCATCTAGTATGCTTGGGAACAAAATTGTTGGAGCAGATAGTAATGAAAAAGTAACGCATGTTTTTTCCTAGTGGAATTTGTCCAGTATGTCCTAGGGTTAGGAACAAGCTATAGTGAATCAAAATGCATTCAGAGATTATATAATTGGTAATTCAGTGCTTTCTAATAACAGGTTTCTACTTTCATAAGCGAAAGTGCACCGTTTGTTATGATCATGGTTAAAGGTTATACCCCATTTAATTCTATTATCTAAATATAAACTTAATAATTCATACTTAAAAAGTATGCGGCAACATTTAAAAGTTATAACTTTGGAATAACAATGGTCTTTAGATTTAGTTCAGTCATAATTGGATGTCTTCTTTGCTTATTTGTAGATATTGAAAGATAGGGACAAGCAAAAACTTATAAATGGTTTAATGAATAGAAACTCCTTATAATGCATGAATGCGTCCATATTCTATTTAGTGTTTCTGTTAAAAGAATCTTCATCGTTAATTGGCTAAAAAATGTCATTACTTCTACTAGTTCTATCTAAAGTAAAAGTACAAGAATTGGCATAGAAACAATATATATATATATATATATATATGATTCTTAGTAATAGAATCAATTCCAGATTATAGGAATTAGGAGACCCTTGATTTGTATCTGTTTGTACATCCATTGCCAATTCTCAGGGGTAACTTCACCTCCAATAGAGCGAATCACAGACCCCTCGCTATATGCACCCACTTTACAGCATTCCTTTAATGAAAATCCCATCACAAGTCCATATAAAAACCTACTTGCAAAGAGATCTCCTACTCCAGTAGCATCGATTGCCTTTGCTTCCCCAATGGCAGGAACTCAAACAATTAGCCAGGTTAGAGAGAATATCAAGCCATGTTGAGAGAACAACATTCTTATCGTTTTTCTATTCTCCAAAGGCATAACAAACTTAATAATGATAATGTAAAATATCCCACTGAGGAAAAGTGGCCGAGATAGAAGCCTAAGAAGTTTAAAAGAAGACATTTTGGTTATCCACAAGTTTCAAGCCTTTCTGGTAAACAAAAAAGAAGATGTGGTGGTAGTAAATGGTTGGCAATGGGAACCAAGAAAACAATAAGAGAGAAAATGAAACAAAAAAAAAAAAGTAGGGTTGGAAGTTAGTAATTGGGATCGGGTGAAAAAATAAGGTTGTGGGTCAGATTTTTAATTGGGTCGAGTTTGGTGTTTAATCGATCATTAACCGGTTATTTGATCAGATGTCAGTTTTATTAGGATAAAATAAACAGAATTAACATTTTTCGTTTAGTTGATTTATTTGTCAAACTTTCATCACTTAATTTAAATTTTTTATAGGTTATTCACTCAACTGAAAAAATCTAGAAAGGTTACTCACTTACATAACTGTTATCCCTTATTAGTATGAAAATCCTGATGATACGTCCGGATGATGAAGGTTGATGATTTCTTCTGCCTGTAATCCTAGAGACTATTTGCCACCTAATCTTGTCGTCATTCCAAATAATATGTATCTTTCGATACTCCAGTTACCTTTCATTGGTCTTGCAAGAGTTTGATGCTCTTGGAATTTTATTTCTTTTATATTTTTTTTTGTCAAACCAAATAGAAAACAATAATACTTAAAAGTAGTTACCTAGTTAAAAGCATAATCCAAGAAACAAGGAGCTATAAAGGTAACTGAACTTTAGGAAAAGAATAATCTCCCTTAAACGCAAATGGACATCCTAAAATCAATTTTATTATTACATCTCATATGAGAGACAAGTGTCAAATTTTATATTTAAAAAAGAAAAAAATAGAAATTTTTATAAATTCATAATAAATACTACTAATTAAATTCATAATTAATTATTTTATGATATGTAATTCATTTATATCTGAATTAGAATTATTGTTGGACGAGTCTGAATTTAAAAAATTACAAAATAATATCAAAACAAAAATACTTGCTAATATGATATATGATTGGATTACGGAAAGTAGAGAGTGATTCAAACATCACATTCGTCGCAACTCCGTCAGTAACAATTCTCATTCTACAATATATTCATACCACATTTAATAAATCTAATTTTCAATCCAACTAAAGCAAAATTCCTATATTCATTCAATAAAATGTTCTGCAACTCTATAATCAAATCAATTCAATAATGTTAATGATATTTAATTCCAAGGTAATATTCTAACAATAAAAAAGAATACAACTTAAAATCTTTCTAATAATAGAAAAAGAATGTAAACTCTAATTATAATAATATCCAAAAGTATTCTTGTGACATTATTAATCCACCAAACACTTTTAATAAGGTGAAATTCTGAGTATTGAGGTGAGTCAAACTTTATAATCTATCTCCTAAAAAATTAAAATAATAAAGGGATGAGTTACCAATTCAATGAGTAATTAGAATGTACCTACCACATAACGCAACATACACAATAAATAAAATTACAATAATACTCTTATAAACAATCTCCATAAATTCATCACATCAACATTGTAGTTGGCCAGTCAATTGTACCATAGAATGTATCACTCACAACATGATTTTACAATAAATCTATCATTAATAAGATATTTATGTATAACAATTTCTTAACATCATCTACATTATTATCTAAGTTTTATTTGTCATTTAGCCTAAGGTCCTTCTTAACTTAGTAGAAATATATCCAATTGTCCATTAACCTATCTCATTAACATATTATTATATCTCAAAGTGAAATATATTCATATATAATGATCAATAACAGGCATATGGTATTTTTCAAACATAACTAATATCTCAACACCACCTTTATACCTAGCAATACAATACAAGATATTGCTTACTACTTAAAATACTCCGATACCCCTCTAGTACCTAAGTAAATATACAGAAATAATTTTCGAGACTCTAAATATTCCAGCGTCTACTCCACGAGCAGATGCCTAGCAAAATACAATTATAATAACATCATCTCATAAAACAAACCTATATCTTCACAATTAGACCATTAAATATATCATATCCTACACAAGTTATTAATTCATTATGTCTTTCGATTTTTTAATAAATGACAATTCCAATTACTTATATTATGTCATAATATTCTATATCTACACATTCTTAAAAATCACTGTGTTCGTGCCTAACTCAATATTAATGCAGCATCTTATATATCCACATCATCTTAATTTATTTATTAAGTCAACTCAACACAAATTCATTGCATATTAATTCATCATAGGATCTATAAAATACTCACAATTCAATTCAATTACATAACAAATACACCATCCAGTATTACAAAATAGGTACTTCATGAATTTCATGTAATTTCGTGCTCTAATTAAAATAAATAATAATCATGTAATATCTAATATCAACAATATACACAAATCAATCACATATAAAGGAATACCCCCTAACCGCCACTTAAACATATACACAAAATTCACACTTAATCACATAAAATAAAGACCACACAATATGAATGCACTTTATTTAACCACTTATTTGGTATCCTAAATGACCAAATTCAAACATTAGGTCTTGATTGTTAATCCTCCACTCTATCAGCAAGACCTAAATAAAACAAAATTTTATTAAAACCCAAAATTGAAAAATAATAAATTTTATTAGGTCTTGTCTTTTTCTTAATCAATCTTTATTCGGCTTATTATTTATTGTATATTATATTTTTATTTTTATTATACATCAATGACTCACCTCCTGTTCCATTCCCATGCAGGTTTGCAAAGGGAAAGCAGCAAGATAAGGAAAAAGAGATCTTGGAGGTTTTTTGAAAGGTGGAAGTCAACATTCCTCTTCTGGAAGCCATTAAACAGGTGCCACGATATGTAAAATTTTTAAAAGAGTTGTGCACCAGCAAGAGGAAGCTGAAAGGAGATGAGAAGATCAGTGTAGGGGGTAATGTATTCGCAGTTTTGCAGCGAAAGCTACCCCCAAAGTTTAATATAATGAGAAAATGTAGCAACATAGTTTAATTAATATATCAATATAACTTAAAATTAAAAATAAACCTATA
>JAOXYD010000002.1:10442688-10454461 GCA_028565735.1 Pinacopodium congolense
ATTAATTAATCAATAATAGCAAACCTTAGTCTACTATCTCCTTAATTATTGAACTTATGTTGATTATTATTAATGGGTAATTTATATGAGATTTAAGATATGATATGTAGAACTTTTACCCATAAAAGACAAAAATTCATTTCACTTATGAGCTCTTTTATTAAGTTTCAAGTTTTTGATGATCTTGGAGCATATGGAGTGAAAATGGTGCAAAATAAGTAGATTAATGACAATCTATTATAGGGATTAATGGTGCTGTTGATTGTCTTGTTAACCACCATTAAAGCCCGATTCTAGGAGTATAATGATAGCTTCAAAAGATGCCATTTATCAATTTATAAATTGTCATTATGCTCATTATTTATACAACGTTTTTTATATTTTTTAAGGATAAAGTGAGGAAATCACAAGAAAACACCCCCAACCCCTAACAAAAAGCATATAAAAGGAGAGAAAAATGAGTAGAACAAGAGATTGGAGGAGATTTGGAGATAGATATATGGAAGATTAAAGAGTTATGTTTTTTGCTTCTTAGTTAGGTTTAATGTAGTTTTCTTTTCTTTTGTTCTTTCTTTATAATGGGTTAGTGGACTGAAGTTCTTAAGAGCATTTAAAGTGGATTGAAGAGTAAGATTTCAAAGGAAAAGATCAATTTCAGTTGTATTCTTTCTTATTTTTCATTAACTCTTATTTTTCATTAATGGATATATGATTTATTATTATATTCTTGTTTCCATTGTTGAATCTGTGTGATTAATTGTTATGGATCGGGCTTGGAGTTTAAATAGGTTTGTTTAATTTTAAGGTTTTTATCTAATTTAAGTACTTAATTTAATCTTACTTGGATTGGCCATCTACATTAAAATTTTAAATGATTAGAGGATCCATGACCATTAAATTTTAATTATTGAAAAATTAATTAGGCAACATGATTGAATTTAGATGTAGATCAAGATTTAAAGTCTTTTGTGAGGGTACTTAGATCTAATAAACATATGTTTAAGCTTCTTGAGATTAATGCCTTTATACTAATTTATTTATAAATCAAATAAATAAATTGAGTTTAAAAGAGAAAACGTATTTTCATGATCAATGGTGGTTATCTTGTTTTAGTGATGAATGGACTAAATCTGTCTAACAATTTGTTTCTTTGTTTGTTTAACCTATTGAAATTTGAAGCCTTAGTTAAATTGTCATTCGTTAGACTCTTAATTTATTCACTCATGTTTAGATTGAATGTTGTTTCCTTTTATTTTAGTTAGTCCCTTTTATTTTTATTTTTATCATTAAATCAATTTAGAGTTGTCTAGTTAATTAAATACTAATTGACCTAGTATTACTCCGTTCTTCACTATTTTATACTAATCGTTGACAGAGCATCCTTGGCTTTAGTTAGTTTTAGGTTAGATTGACTGAAAATTAGAGTATAGATAGACCATAACAAGTTTTTGGTTATGCTATTAGGGAATCTAGTTTATTAATGCTATGGATATTGATGTTGATTATTCTAAAATTTATTTATTGCTTTTATTTATTTTCTTTGATATTTTATTTTATTTCGTTTGAGTTGCAAGTTATACACATGGTTGTCTTTTGTTCACATCGGGAGGGGCTGACATGGATATGCAAGATTATCTAGATTACCAGTGATACGATGACTACATGACTTTGGTAAAAGGAGGAAGAATTGTGTGGATGACTTATGAACACCACTGAAGAAACACCTACAGTGCATCATGGGCTGATTTGTATCACTTTAAACAACCTCCACTGGGTTATAATCAATAGTAAGAAGAGGAGTCAAGATTGGAAGAGTTAATAAGTAAATTGATATTTGTGAATAAGGCTAGGTATGAAACTATGGAGGCTTATCTAAGCAATTTAGAAGCTTCTTTCCACAATTTGGTGACTCAGATAGGGTAGATGGTTACATTAAATGTATAACATGAGTAAGAAAATATACCCAACATTCTATAAGTGAACAAGATGGAAACTCTAATTACAAGTGGTGAGGAGTTGGTAGCGAGCTAAACAAAGAGGATGAAAGAGCTATTGATATTGTGGACTTTACAATGGATAAACAAGTACCTATGTTCATTGATTTTATTGGTATCATAATTTCTAATTGTCAAAAAGATATGTCATATCAAGACCTTTTACTAAGACACCTTACACTAGCAAAATGAGGTATGGAGAGCAAATTAGAGATAACTATTGCAGTTAATATAGTATAGTAATTCATCTTAAATATGAAGACCTCAGTCGAAGGTATGGATCTAGGAAGAAAATTATTATTTTATAACATTAAGGTCCAGCTAAAAGACCTTAAATAAGTTCTTTTTAGAAGTCAATATAACCATTAAAATTCAAGTATTTGCTTTGCAAGAGGATCATAGCTTTTAATTTTTTTATTTCTAATTTGATTTACGTTTTTATTATCTTTTTACCTTCTCTATTCTTTCATGACTTGATCTCTTATCTTTTAGTTAGCATGGATGGTTAGAAAAGCAACAACGTATAAATTTAGAGGAGTTTGTTTTCATTTCTTTTTCCTTTTTGTTATTATTTATGTTATTTGAACATTAAGGACAATGTTCAATTCAAGTGTGTGAGAATAAAAGGGAAACGGTTAAGATATTTATCTTCACTTGAATTTTTGTGAGTTTGAAAATGATTAGTTTAGAAGTCTTGTTTAGAATAACTTTAAAAATTAGTTGATCATTAATTGATTACTTTAATGCAGCTGATGTAGTTGATATGGTTAATGTTAAATGACTCTTGATTAGCTACTAACTTTATTTTTATTTTGTGCGATTGCATGTGTTTGGTGACCCTTATATGTAATGTTAGGTCTTTAAAGATGTTATTTATTTATTTATGGAAGTTTAAAATAGGGTGTTTATTTAAATAAATTTATTCGTTTAAAGTTAAAAACAATATATATATATATGAATAAGTGAGCACAAATAAATTCACTGTACTGGTATCATACCAATAAAAAGGTCAAAGTTAAAGAGTGGTGTTAGCAGCTAGTTGATGTAAAATGAATTAGTCTAATAATTGAGGATGTTCATGACAAAGTATTCACTTTTGCGTTAAAAGATTTAGTGAATTCTCAACCAAGTCACTAATTCTCCTAAAAAGAAAAAAAAACACACTCACACACACACACGCACACATATATATAAATACACAAAAAAGAAGAAGAAGAAGAAGAAGAAGAAGAAGAAGAAGAAGAAGAAGTGGAAGTAAAAGAAAAATATATATCTTTGAAAAAAGAAGAAAAAGAAAAAGAAAAAAATATACCTTTGAATAAGTTTGTCTGAAGATTTGTATATAATTAGTTGGATTCTTGATATTGTGTATAAAGGGTTGTTTTGACTAATTATGTGATTGGGTATGCTTTAGTCGTGTCGTAGTTATAATGGAATTATGTGATATTGGTTATGATAATTGCATTAATTTATATTTTAAGTATCCCAATTAAATTTCAAATATTTTTTAAAATTATTCTAAGGGAGTCTTTAAGTAGTTTGTTTAGGAAAAACAACAGTTTAAGCGTATGACTATTATTAATGGGTAATTTACATAAGATTTAAGGCATGATATGTAGTATTTTTACCCATAAAAGACAAAAATTCATTCCACTTATAAGTTTTTTTTATTAAGTTTCAATTTTATAATAATCTTGGAGCATATGGAATGAAAATGGAGCAAAATAGATCAAAAGGATGCAAAACAGGAAGATCAATGACGGTCAGCTATAGGGATTAACGGCGTCATCGATTGTCTTGTTACTTGCCATTGAAGCCTGATTCTAAGCCCGATTCTAGGAGTATAATGACACCTTTAAATGGAGCCATTGATTAGTTTATAAAATGCCGGTGTGCTCATTGTTTACACATCATTTTTGATATTTTTTAAGTAGAAAGTTGGAAAATCATAAGAAAATGTCTCCAAACCTTAGCATCCACTACAAACACATATAAAAGGAGAGAAAAATGTAGAGAACAAGAGATTGGAGGAGATTTGAAGAGAGATACATGGAATATTAAAGAGTAACATTTTTTCATTCTTAGTTAGGGTTAGCTTATGTTTATATTGAACATTATTTCCTTTGATTTTAATTTGTCCCTTTTATTTTTATTTTTATCACTAAATAACAAGTAACATTTTTTCGTTCTTAGTTAGGGTTAGCTTATGTTTATATTAAACATTATTTCCTTTAATTTTAGTTTGTCCCTTCTATTTTTATTTTTATCACTAAATCAATTTATAGTTCTTTAGTTAATTAAATACTAATTGACCTAGTGTTACGTTAAGTTTAGAGTCCTAAGGAAACGATAATCGATATTTCACCATTTTATACTACTTATTGAAGGGATGCACTTGCTTTTAATTGGACTTAGGTTAGATTAATTGAAAATTAAAGTATAAATAGACCACAATAATCATTGACACTAAATATAATTAATTTATCATTTAAGTATTTATTGTGGTAATTTCTCTAACTATCTTCTCTTAAGCCTAATTAACCGAAACATGTATTCAAATTAATCCTTATTAATCAAAAACCTAGATATGATCTCATATTTAGTTAATTAACATATTTACGAATCAAGAAGATCGATGAACTAGACAACATATATACAATATATATTTAACCTAGAAAATTATTTTTTCTAGAATCATGTCCTTAAGATAATAGACAAAAATCTCAGTGGCCACTTTTTGACTAGAAGAATTAAACGTCAACCTATCTAATCTAGCAATTGACTGAATAAATCCATACACTAGTTGTGCACTTAGTTTTAAAATCACAAAATAAAATAACAATCCAAAAAAATAATTAATACTTAATCAATAAACAATTTTAATTAAAAAACAAAGGTCTCACAATAATTAAAATTCAATAATCTCGAATCGCTTCAACTAAGAATAAAGTTTAGTTACTAAACATCATGATTTTTTTTCCCTAACTAACGTATTTTTTGCTGTCTATCTTTTTTTGTAGTTGACGTCTCTATTTTTTTTTGTTTTCTACTATTCATGTCCCTTTGAAGCTAATGTTTTATTTGTTTTTCTTTGCAGTCCGTGTACTATGCTTTTTTGCTGCAGTTCACATCTCTTTTGCTACTATTCACATCTCTCTCTTTTCAATTATTTTTCTTCTAGATTCTCTCTTCACTTCAACTCTTTCCTTTTTTTTTAAAAATACATGAATAAAAATACCCTTTTCTCTACTTTTAGTTATAATTGTCAAATGTAGAATAAAAACCAAAATAGAATCTTCCAAGATTGTTCTATCAGCTATCACACATGTCACCACTACATAAGCCCATGTTTAGTTAGCTCCAACATTGTTTTAGTTCTTTTCCTTCTATAATTGTTATTATTCTTAATGTTTTAAAAATTGAATTATACATAGAATCGATGAATTGAAAGGTTTAAGGTTTAGATGTTCAACCGGTATTAAGTCATTATAAAATTGATGTTGAATTGGAATAGAGAATAAGGTATATAAATTATAAAAATAAGTAAAAATATATTATAAAATTAAATATATAATTAAAATATTAACATATATTATTATGTAATCAATTAGTAATAATTCTAACTAAAATTGAATATAATATAAATATTAAAATAATAGCAATAATTAAAATTATTCTTTTAAAGGAGGTTGCTTCTCATTTTCATCAAGGATTTTAAATCTTTCAATGATATATAAAGAGTTTTAAATCATGCTTTTATCTAAAATACTTACATTAACATTTTTTTTGTTACATTTAAATAAACTATAAATAGGTAAAGTATAAAATTATTTTTTAAATAACATATTATATTTTTAAATAGGATTGCAACTAATTGTTAGTAGATGTTCCTAATTCTTTCTTTGTAATAAAAGTATTTTCTTTATAAATCATCCTTTCAAGTTCACTATAATCAAGATCAAGCAATGATCCATCTTCTTCTTTGATTTAAAAGTCAGTCTAATTAATAAAATCAATAATCAATCGATTAGACTGCCTGACTTATAATTGGTTAAACTAGCCAATTACATAAAAACTAGGTTGTTTTCTTAATAAAAGGTTTTTCTATAAAACCCAACTTGTCAGTTGAAAGGTTTGAGGTTAATCGGGTTGAATTGGCTAGATTCGACTAATTTTTAAAACACTTATCTTTCCATTTCATTCTAATATATACCTCGACACAAAAGGAAATTCATCTCTATTAAGTAAAGCCTTCTACCTCACTATCAAAGAAAATTAACACATGAAAATATGGAAAATATAAACACTAATAAATTCCCTTACAGTTAAACCTTTTGCTCGCCCTCGAGTACATTAAATACAACCATTATACTCTATCAATTTGTTTTCAAAGAGATCCAATACATGTAATTTTTTAAACTTTAGCAAACTCAAGGCTTATGCTACTATATACATCATAATCAGTTTTTACTAGTACATATAAATAAAGTCAAATTAAGATACCATTGATCCTATAAGCATAAAACCAAGATGAAGTTTCCTTATGGTATTCGCTTAATTCACTCAAATGTTTAAGCGTTGGTGTTTAATTCAAAACTCCCTCTAAGAGACCACACTACCATAAGTTTACGAATTCACCAATCTTCTTCCACATAAATTACATGTTATCATGAATCAAAAGAACTTTATTCTAGGTTATAATGAGACTTGGGTTTAGGTGGGTTACAAAAGATTGAAGGTTTTATCACGCATGTTCACAAAGTTTTAAATGTATAGGGAAAACCAAATAAAAGTAAAATTTAAGACTTTCATTCTAATATAATTGACCTCTCATCATTGATTACTACCCATCACTAGCTATTGTTGTTGTACTTTATCGTCTTTTTTAAATATTTTTATTTTGTTTTTTTAAATACTTAAAGAACAATCAAGAGTAAGAACCAACAATAGCAGTAACTCATTATGACACACATCATAAGTAAAGGTATCTCTTAAAAAAATCTCATAATAAAATGTAACTCAAATTCCTATGCTATAGACTGGTCACTTAGTACTTCAATAGACTTATGACTAAGTAAGGTTGATGGGATTTTTAAGGTTTTAAATTCAAGAAACAAAACGATTAAAGGCTCAAAAGGTGTTAACAAAGGATAATAAATCAGGTGGATTATTTAAGTCAAAAGGTTAAAAACAAAGATGGCCTTAATCTTTTCAATACAATATGTATCCAATAGCGTTAAGTTGGTTCAAGGCAAGTCCTGAAGATAATCTCATTAGGGGAGCATCACATATAATAAAGAAAATATAATAACTTTGAAATTTAGTCATTTGGACTCAAATTCTCCCAAAAGTTTATATGAAAATCTATCACAATTTCACACATTAGCTAATCCTTCAAACGTAAAATTTTAACTAAGTTCATATAATTAGTGACTTTAATCAATCAACATGGTAGCCTAGTCTAAATTTAAGCACATAACTTAGTCTTATTTAAATTACTATGATAGACTTTAATGGTTTAACACACATCATAAGAAAGCCAAAGCAGAAAAATAAATAAAAAAAAGAAAAAAAACTTAATTTTTTTAAAAACATAACACACACATGGGAATAAACATTCATCACCCCCATACCTATCTACATTATCCTAAATGTAGGTTAAAATAGAAAAACAAATGAAATAAAAGAAAATGACAGTAAATGAGAAAATATTTTAAGAAACTTCTCTATTGATGCATCAAAGAGTTGCTGGAAAAGGAAGTTAGAACTTGTAGTGGTGGAAGAAGGCAAGTTTATTCTTCTCTAATTTATCCAATCTTCTTTCCATTCATTGTAGGAGCATAATGACGATCGAATCACTTATAGATGATTGTGCAATGGCAGTTGCTAAGGGTTGGGAGTAGAGTTTGTTAAGGCGTTGGCATTTACAGATCATCATTTTCGACGATATGGTCTAGGTGCAAGTTGTACAGCAGGTCTGAAATATGCAAACATTTAGCCTTCATCTCCATTTTAAATGACTAATCTTATCATGTACAAACACTCACAATCCAAGGGTTCTATCTCACAAGCAACAGTAAGGATAGTATTTTCAACATTCAAAACTCCTAAATTGACAGTAAGTTGAGTGATATATGAGCCTAAGATTATTGCTTGGATAAGCTTTTGAAAAATAGAAATCATTTGAGTGAACATTTAAATACCTTAATTAAGTTGAACATTATTTTTCATGCACCATAAAAAGAAAAATTCAACTTTAGATAGCATACCAATAATCCTTTTACTACTAGAAAAATTATAAATTAGAAAGTGATGCATGTATTTCAAAATTGGTTTGTTAAGGAAATAACTTTTAGAATTGCATAGGTTGTACTTCTCAATATCAGTAAACCATTCAAACCATAATGCATATAGAACAAATGTAGACAAATAGTCACAACACCTAGTAAGAAATGTGTCACTTTAAACTACGAAATTAGGTATAAATATCATTTTTACACTGAAAGAAGTAACAGAAAATGAAAACCATTTGTTCATAAGTTTATATTCTGTCATACTTGGTTCAACACAAGTTACATTTTGGATAATCTGATTTAAAAATTAAAGTTGCATAAAATTTTCCTATTAATTCTACGTGTGCAGGTTACTGAACACCTACTTATTGTTGTCATCTCATTCTATTAACATAATTCTCCACTTTAGAATATAAATTCAAAGTATCTAGAGTTTCAGTATGCAGATCTTATAGGGATTTATGCTCTGTTCACACACATCTTCATAATGCTCCTTATCAATTGTCCGATTAAAGGAATTATAGCCACTAATTTTTAACTTTAGCATTTTGTTAAAAACAATGTTCTTACCTTTTCTTGTTTGACTACAAGGAATGGAATGTACCTCATCACTACCGGATAAAATTTCAATGTTTGTTCCTTTAGTCCTTGCCGTTGGTGATTCAGATTAGGGAAAAGATGAACTTTTGTTGTAGGTCGACTTAGTGGTAGAGGAGTTAGACTCATTAGTGTTAACTGTGACAAAGGAATTCTCAAGGTTGGTTGAGGGTGGTGAATGTGAAGGTAACAATGGAGAATAAAAAAAAGGAGAGTGGAAAGGGTTTTCTACAATTTCAATAGGGCTGGCTTCATTAGGTTTAAAGGGGATAGTAGGCTTGGTGGCTTGGGAGAGTCATTGGCTCTGATGGCATAGGGGTAGGGCTACTGTCACTAGTAGATTCAAGGAGTTGGCCAGCTTAGGTGTGGGTTTCAACCGTCGACTAGCTATAGGTGTTAGTCTAAAGGTGATTTAATAAGAGTTAATAAAGGGTGGTGACTATATTATTTAAGAGAGTAAGGTTTGTTTGAGAAATTGAAAGAGGAATTAGGTTTCATGATCTTGCAACCCCAAAATGACCTTTTTATTTTTAATTGAAAATTTCGTAGTGAATTGATTTCTGACATTAACTATTTAAAACTACCACAAGGTATTATTAACAATGCAAATCCCACTGTAATGAAGGCATAGACTAGGTCTTCCTCCATTCGAATAAGTGATAGACCACCTAACAACCATGGGAATATTGTGCTTCCTAACATTCTTACATCCATCAAACACAAATATGTATGACACTTAGATTCACTTCTCTTCCATCAATGATCAATGTTAAAAAGCTTTAAACTTCTACACGTTAACTTGCCTAATCATGTTAACTCTTAAATCATAATTTTTTAAATAAGACTCATGCTCTTAAAATCACCTCACTCTTAAGACCACTCTTTAAAAGTACCAAATCTATATAAGACCATTAGACATCAACTTGACTCTTGGTTCTTGAAGTTAACAGTTCTTTACCTCCTCGTGCTTAATCCTTATTTTGACTAGCATTCCTAAGAATACTACTCCTAAAATAACATATAATGAGAAAGTTAAAAGAAAATGACTCTCTCACATTTTTTCAAACCTTCAATTGAAAATCTAGCACAACAACACAATGAACTAACTTTTTACTAAATGAAAAGAATAAGAAAATCTTCAGAAAGACCTCAATTTTCAAATTAATGAATAAAAAACTTAAATAAAAAGAAATCTTAAGGTGCCTCTCAAGAGCACTTTTTCAATGTTATATTAGCTAGAAGAAAAAGCTAATTGAAATTACTCAAAGTAAACTAGCTCAGCCAGTTTAATTTTTCCACAGTTTCAACGTGCAAATTCTCACAATAAGGCTTTAATTAGTATTCGTTAACTTTAAACACTTTAAAAGTGTCCAAATTATAAATTTCTACTTCACCATATGAGAAAATATTAGTAACAACAAATGGAATTATTTAACAAGATCGTAATTTATCAGGAAAAATCTTCAATTTAGAATTATGAAGAAAGGCTTATTAACCTATAAAAAATTCTTTTCTAGCTAGGATTTTTTTTGTAAAATCTTGTAGTATTTTCTTTATAAATTTTAGCACTCTCATAAGCATCAATACATATCTCTTCTAAATTTTTTAGTTATAATTTTTGATCTTTTTCAACCTCGGTTAAATCCAAATTACATTATTTTAATCCAATAACTGTTACTCTGTAATTCTAGGGTAATTTGTAAGGTTTTCTGAAATCTAACTTATACGAAGATGTAGCAGTAATAGTCTTATAAGTTAACCTACATGCCCATAACGCATCGTTCAAACACAAGTTTCAATCTTTTTCATTAGGATTGACTACTTTCTTCAGAATTGATTTGATTTTCCTATTAGAGATTTTCGCTTATCCATTTGTTTGGGGATGGTATGTTATTGAAGATTGGTATGTAACACTATATTTCTTCAATAGAGCCTCAATAATTCAATTGCAAAGATGAGTTTTATGGTCGCTAATTATTATTCTAGGTACTCCAATCCTGACAAAGATATTAGAATTAATAAAATCAATAATAACTTTAGCGTTGTTAGTGTGAGTAGCCTTAGCTTTCACCCACTATGAAACATAATCCACAACAACAAGAATATATGCCTTACCAAAAGATGAAGGAAAAAGACCCATAAAATCAAATTTCCCAAATGTTAAAAATTTCACATACTAGGATATTTGAGAGCAATATTTGGTAGTTTATCCCTAAGCCACCTATTCTTTGGCATTGATCATGAGACTTAGAAAATATGTAAGTATTATAAAATAATTTAGGCCAAAACAAAGAAATAAGCAAAGTTTTGTCGTTGAGTGAGAAATGGAAAATTCCTGGAAAGTTACAATCCCTATTGCAAAAAAGTACACCAACATGTCTTCATCGATGTTGTTTTTTGACTGGAAGACTTCAACTCTGACTCAAGTAGCATGTGGCATGTGGAATCCCGTGTAAATAATCAAGGATCACCTTGCAAGGCTAAATACTCTTGGGTGGCCAATAGCGAAGTAGTATACATTTAAGTAACTTATGGACTATCCTTTTGGGACCAAAGTGTCTGCTACATTCAAATGAATGGCACAAATTTAATATAAATGAAATTTCATCATTAGACACACATCACATAATAATTTGATTAGAACACTATTTCTATATATTTGGTTTATACCATACATAGTATTTGACCTCTTTTTTTGTTTTATCTTTTTTAGCTCTTAACAAAGTACTAAACAAAGATTTGGTAATAAGAAAATTAACTATGTCAGCATACTAAAAGGTTTCCTATTGCGTGGAAAACAAGTGCTCATTTCTGTTGAACCAAGGGAGGTTCCAATCTTAGTTTTGATGATAACAAAATATGCTTAATCACTAATGGTTTGAGTTTATG
>JAOXYD010000002.1:10462769-10477039 GCA_028565735.1 Pinacopodium congolense
AAAATTAGTCATTTTAGGGTATTTGGTTGCAAATGTTATATTTTAAACACTAAGGATAGTTTAGGCAAGTTTGATTCTAAAACCGATGAAGGCATCTTTTTAAGTTATTCCTTAACTAGTAAAGCATGTATAGTATTTAATAAAAGAACTCATGTAGTAGAGAAGTCTATGCATGTGGTATTTGGTGAGACTAATCCCTTTGAAAGAAAAAGAATTTTTAAAGAAGATGATATAGATTTGTCCAAGAATTTAGAGAAACTATCACTTGAAGATAAAGGACAAATCTCTCAAGAGTCAATTGTTGAACCAAGGGAAAAAAAGGAAGGGTGAAGAGCTACCAAAAAATTGGAGGTACAAGAAGGATCATCCCTCTAATCAAATAATTAGTGATATACAACAAGGGGTAATTACTCGTTCTCATTTCAATTTGTCGCATCTTACTTTTATTTCTAAAATTGAACCTAGGAATGTTAAAGATGCCTTAGATGATGAAAATTAATTTTTAGAAATGAATGAAGAATTAAATCAATTTGAAAGAAACAAAGTTTGAAGCTTAGTACCTACGCCTAACTAAGTAGGTGTTTAAGAACAAATTAGATGAATAAGGAAACATAGTTAGAAACAAGGTAAGATTAGTTGTTAAAGCCTATAACTAAGAAGAAAAAATAGATTATGATTAAAAATTTGCCCCTGTAGCTAGATTAGAAGCCATTATACTTTTACTTACATTTGCATCTCATATGGGTTTTAAATTATTTCAAATAGATGTTAAAAGAGCCTATTTAAATGGTTTTATATAAGAAGAGGTTTATATTAAGCAACCTCCTGATTTTGAAAGACATGATACACCCAAATAGATTTTTAAATTATCTAAAGCATTATATTGTTTAAAATAAGAACCTAGAGTATGGTATGATAGATTAAGTGCATTCTTACTTGAAAATGGTTTTGAAAAAGGCAAAGTTGATACCACTTTATTTATTAATAAAGAAAAAGGAGGCTTGTTAATCATCCGAATTTATGTGGATGACATTATTTTTTATACTACTAATGACATATTATGCCAAGAGTTGGATAAGTGTATGAGTAGGGAGTTTGAGAGGAGTATGATAGGAGAATTAAACTTCTTTCTTGGACTCCAAATTAAGCAAATGAATGACAGTATCTTTATCAACCAAGCCAAGTATACAAGGGACTTACTCAAAATATTTGGCATGGATTAAACAAAATCATTGGGAACTCTGATAAGCACATCCACAAAGTTGAGTAAGGATGAAGATGGTAAAGAAGTGGATGTGAAGCAATATCAAGGTATGATCAATAGTCTACTTTATTTAACTGTAAATAGACCTGATATCATATTTATTATGTATTGATGTGTTAGATTTCAATCATTGCTTAGAGAATCTCATTTGTTAACTGCTAAACTCATTCTAAGGTATTTATATGGTACATTGCATTTAAAACTTTGATATCCTATAAATACATACTTAAAATTGGTTGGTTATTCAGAAGTTGATTATGCGAGAAGTTTACTTCATAGAAAAAGTACATCTGGTGCATATCATTTCTTAGGCATTACATTAGTCTTATGATTTTGTAGAAAACAAAATTCTGTTGCATTATATACTGTAAAAGCTGAGTATGGAGCTGTCAATAGTTGTTACACTCAAGTTTTATGGCTTAGACAATAACTTAGGGATTATGGTTTAGATCTTAACAAAATTCCTATTTAGTGTGATAATACGAGAACTATTTGTTTAACAAAGAACCCCATTTTAGGACAAAGCATATAGAAATTATGTATCATTTCATTAGAAATCATGTTCAAAATAGCGATAATGAACTCGAATTTATTGACACTATGCATCAATTAACAAATATTTTTATCAAACCTATGGTGAAGATAGATTCTGCATGATTGGAAGAGAGTTAGGCATAATAGATGGAAATTCCTTATGACATTTTTTCAATTGTTCATATCATAATTATATTTTATAGTTTAAAATATTTTTACACGTTTTTTATGAATCCAAACAAGGCAAGAGATGTGTGATATTATGTTTTATTTAGGGGGAGTAGGCATTTTTTCAATCTTTTCATAATTTCTTTAAAATTTGAATTATTGTATAAATTGAGGGGAGTTATAATGTTTATCTAATTTAAGGAGAGTTGAAATTTACATTTCTTTATTCAATGTATGTATTTGATACATGTAGGGTAAGTTTATCTTGAATTGAATATGAGATAATTATGTGGTATTTGATTTATAATTATCATATTTCCATAATATCACATAGTTTTGTCATCATCAAAAAGTGAGAGATTATTGAACCAAGGGAAGTTCCACCATATTTTGATGATGACAAAACAATTCTATTACTAATATTTGTCTAAGTGTGTTAAAGATAGGTATATGGGTGAAGTATGAGTAAATTCGCTTAAAGAGTCTTAAAGCTTAATTGAAGTTTATAAAGATCATATATGAAGGCTCAAGTTAATGAAGAAGCAAATTAGGTTTGATATAAGTTTGTTTATATAATTTTTATTTTAAGTTTTGCTTAATTCATTTTGGTTATTTAAGAGACTCATTCATACATATTTGCATACATAACTTAGAAAATGTATATAGGAGCATAATCAAGAGGAATTATGTGATTGATGTATGTTTATGTGAAAATTCCTTTGATGTATAAATTTGTTGAAAAATAATGCATGAATTAATAAGGTTGGTTAAATTGTATGAATTGGAAAATTGATAAAGTAAGTGATAAGATAATAGAAGTTCCAGTTTAAAGAAATTTACTAAACTTAGATTTTTTATTATATTAAATTTTTATAACTGTATAAAATATGTTAGGTATGAATTAATATGTGTTAAAATATATTTTATTGGGTTTCTAATTAAAATGTGTTAAGTTTGGTATGCTTTAGGCTTGATTGGGCCGAGAGCCCAACCATAATTTTTATATTTACTAGTTTTTACAATGATTATAAACGGCTAGTTTGCCTTAAGATGTATAAATAGGTGTTTGTAGTATGTGTTTTTCACCCAACAAGCCTTCTAAGCATTCTTACAAGTATTCTTAAGTATTCCATGTGATTTTTGTGAAATGTTTATAAAGTGCGTGTGTTTGTGAGGTATTTGGTTTTCATTCATCATTCAAATGTGTGTGAGCCTCTTTTATACATCAAAGTGAGATTAAGTGAAATATTATCAAGAGTTATCTTTATGAGATTGTAAGGTTATTCTTTAGCTTAAGGAAAAAGAAAAGAGGGAAGGTTATCCTTGCACCATAAAAAGGAACTTATATTATCTAACGTTGTATTATTTTTATTGCAATTGTGCAAAAATCTCAACAAGTGGTGTTAAGGATTAGACATAGGAGCAAGTGGACCGCTCTGAACTATAATAAATTGTATTGTGTCTCTTTTCCCTTACTCTTTTAATTGTATACACTTACATTATGTTATTTATTTAATTTGAAAGTGTTGTTTAGATTCTACATTTTATAAGTTTGATAAATTAGGTCCTGCAACTTAAAAGCAATTTTTAAAACACCTAATTTACCCCTATCTTGGGTGCTATATAGACCTAACAAAAAACTTGAGTCTTGATCAATCATCTTCATGATCTTCCACTTTTCTCCAAGGATCAATAAATAATTTCTTTAATACTTCAACTTCAACACCAATCTTTTAGCACTTCAAACATATAAAATTATCAGTTCAAATAACATTTTTTTTGTCAAATAAGGTGAACCTCCGTTGGATCAAAATAGATGATTTACCATCATTTCAATTCTATTTTCTTTACATTCTCACACCTAAAACATACACTTGATTCATATTTGTTTGCCCGATGGACAAGCCAAATCATGTGAAGAGCGATCAAATTTCCAATCATCTAAAAGTTTCACTTTTAAAGACCTTGAATCTCTTTTATCTACATCTAGTAGGATAAGAGCTAATCTTCTCACTATCGGCCTTATAAAGAGGGTGCTACTTACATTTTAACTTGAGTATAAGATAGTAACAAAAGTTATCAACTACAATGTTAATTTTGAATCAGTTTTATTATGGTCTCATGAAGGTATTTAGGAGTAACCTTTTTTGGTTTAGTTGAATTAATCAATAAGTCTAGATTGATGCACATATGATTTGAAGCTCCCATCAACTTTCCAAAAATCAAGTTCCAATAACTCAGGACAATTCATAGTCGTGGTTAAGTTATTAGTTATGATACTACCTACAAAGTTTTCCAAATGTGCAAAATTGATCATCACTGAATCCAATATAGCTTTCTCTTTCACTAATTTCATCAATTCCTACTTTACCATGTCTAGAAGTAATGTATCCTTTCCATTGGCCTTATTGCTCACTACTTTTTGCCCTTCTATTTCTCCTTCAATTAAATGTGTCATGCATGTCTTTCTTGAATGTTGATTCTTTCTTATTTTGTTCCAATAGCTCTTTATACCATTCCAGATATCCATGAAGCTTGGAAGATGTCTCCTTTAGGTGTCTAGTTCTATCAGATTATTCATAATGCATCTAACTTTTGTCCATATTTCCCTTTCTCTTATTCAACTTTCCTACTCTACCTTTTTTCTCTTTTTATCCCCTCACCAGCATGGCGTTGCTTTCAATTCCTTTTGATATTCTCATATGCACTTTTCTTTGTTTTTCCACCCTTAACACCATTGAATATACTTTATTTACATAGGGTAAGGGACCATCACCAAAATTTGATTTCTAATGTTGTTAATACTATCCTTAAATCCCATAAGAAACTATATTGACTAGTTAAATGAAGCTTGATCTACTATTATTTTGGCTAGTTCATAAGTACATTATGGTGTGGACATGAGACACATCAGTTCATCCCATAATCATTTTAGTCGTGCAAAATATCCTACTACAAGCATATTTCCTTCTTTAATAGGGGTTATTTCCCTTTATAACTAATACATTAATGGGCACTTTAATTTCTTAAACCTCTCTTCAAACTTCAGTCCTAATCTTCTTGTAAAATTTGTATATATGAATGCTTATACCATTTCTTTAGAAATAAAGTTTAAAATTTAAGAAATGACCATGTAATCAACCCTGATCCATTTGTCATATTCTAGGGAATTTCGATTAAGCTCAACTTATTTTCCATTTATAAACCACAACTTGTTTTTAGCCCCTAAAGCTATTTTGATGGTCCAACTCCATGACAGATAGTTATTATCATCTAGAGATGTGGTTATGAGAATCATACCTGAATGATCTAAATTCTACATAAGTTATGAGTCTCCATTGCTTCTTGATCTTAATCCTTCTGGATTATCTTTAGTTTTTTCATTCATCATCCCCTTCCTGATTGATAATATATCGATCTTTATCAACTATAAAGTTCACAATTGATATTGATCAGAATTAAATGCAATATTTTAAATCAACTTACTGTGATATTATGAATAAATCAATTCTCAATTATATATTTCAAACGCTCGAAGCAGATGACTTCATTTAACTAATTGTAATCTAAATGTTTATATACAAATGAACTCGTAACTACCAATAAATAACCCCTCACTATTTAATAAATACTAGCCAATCATTTTATAGCTGTTGTACAAATAGACTAATAGTAACTAATAGTTATAACTAATTATAATGACTATTAGCGTCACTAACAACCATTTCAATATAACGCCTATGTTTGTCCTTATTTATTAATCATCTTTACAAAATAAAGGCCTCATATTGTATGCTTCTTTCTACTATCATTGATCGTCTTATCTTTTAGAGGTTGTTGGCTTAGCATATGTTCGTATAAGAGTAGGGCCTTAATAGCTCACTAAATCTACTCACTACCTAAAGCATCACTCTATTCCTTTTCTTAGAAGAATCCTCCATTTGTAAGACTATAGACATAAGGTTATGCATATTCATTACTATCATAAGTTAATATGATAAATTTTGTGAAAATAATAAATGTGTGAAAGAAATGATTTATAGGCTTGCTAAATGATATTGTCAATTTATAGCAATAGCTCTTCCTTTAATAGTAATTTCTAAGAGGAAGTAAATTCTTATAACTTAACAAGGCCTTTACTTATGAGGCTAAGAGAGATTTTGATTTCTAACTTTTATCAAAGTCTAAATCAACCTTTCATTTGGTTTGTCTCAACCTAACTCACTCCCATTTTCTAAGATTAAAATAAAAATGGTAAAAAGGCTAATTTTAACCCTAACATTTAAACTAATATCTAAGTTAGAACCCAATGTTTCAAAACATTTAAAAAGAACTACGTTCCTAAAATTTTAAAAATATTCAAAAATAACCCTAAGCTAACTTCTATTAAGTATTATTTTTAAGTGCTATGTGGCGGTGATACGTGGAATGTTTTTATTGGACTAAATTTCTAGTGGGACTCACATGCCAAGTGACACTATCACGTAGCATATATATATATAGATAATATTTTCAAGTAAGGCCTATATTTGTTACGTGGATGCCATGTGTCATAGAGGACCCACACTAAAACTTTATCCAATGTCACATTACCACATGGTCATATACTATTTTTGTTCAAGTTTACATACTTCGTGACCTATTATACGTATTAATGTTTAAGTGTCACATGGTAGTGATACGCGGCATATTTTTATTATTCTAAATTTTCTATAGGACTTACATGTTGCGTGGCATTACCACGTAGCATTTTTTTTTCAAATTTTCATGTGAGGACCACATTTGCTGTTAATGGGTGAATTTTATTGATTTTGATAGCATATTTTACTTTATTTTTGCCCATTTGATGTATGAAAAGCACCATTCGTGAGTTATTATTATTAATTTCAGGAACATATGGTTTGGAGCAAATTGGAGGAGTTTAAAGTGATTTTGAAGCAAAGAAAGGCAAAAGGATCAAATTTGCAGAGTCTCAACAACACCCTGCCAACCCGTTGTTGATGGATGATCAACCCACTGTTGATGGTTGAAATATGCTCTATCAACGGCACTCTGTCAGCCTATTATTAATCAGCTCCAGACCACAATTAAAGGCACTGTACGCAACACTCCACTTATTTTTAGAGCCAAATCACATCCAAATGACGACGAATCACTCTTAAACCCTAGGCAGCCAAAAACCAAGTACTAAAGGCCTAAAAAACACAAAGAAGAGTAAGAGATTCGGCAGATTAAAGAGAGAAACACCTAGGGTAGATAAAGTTGCATTTTTTCATTTCTGGGTAGAGTTTTGCTTAGATTTTCATTTTCTTTCGTTTAATCTAGGCATTTGCTGGATTGGAGTCCTAAGTGTCAGCAAGTGGATTAAGGAGTCGAACTTTGACTTATTTGGACCAATTTTTGGTTGTATTTCCTTCTCCTTCTATCATATTTGTATGAACTCTTATTTTTCATCAATAAATGTGTGTTTTATGCTAATATTCTGGATTTTATTGATGATTATATGTGCTTAATTTGCTTGGTTATGGTTAAGATTGAATAGTTTTATCTAGTTAAAGTGCTTAATACATAATCTTGCTTTCATTGGCCATCTTAATAGAATTTTTAGATGATTAGAGAACCCTAACCATGGGTTGCTGATTATTGGAAGATTAATTATGTAACACAATTGAATTTAGTGTTAAACTAGCCCTAGAGTCTTTTATGAGGGTTTCTAGAATTATCGAACTTAATTTTAGGCATCTTGAGATTAAAGTCTTCTATTCTAGTCTATTTGTAGGACCAAAATAGATGGATTGAGTTTAGAATAAAAAAGATGTTTCCATGATCATTGATTGTATCTTACTTTAGTAACGTAGGCCCTAAGTCTTTCTAGCGTTGTATTGTTTGCTTAACCCATTATATCCAAAGCCCTAGCTAAATTATTATTTGTTTTACTTCCTTCCTTTATCTTATATTTAGATTGAACTCTATTTGTTTTCGTTTTTATTTATTTCTTATTTGTTTCTCTTAATCAATCAACTTGAAGTTATCTAGATAATCTTACATTAATTAATCTAGTATTACGCTCAGATTCATAGAGAGAACGATACTCGAGGTTTACTCCATTTTATACTACTTGTTGACAAGGTATATTTGCCTTTGGTTGGTCTTGGATTAAATTAATTAAAATTATAAGTTATTTAGATTGCAATAAATTTTTAGCGCCGTTACCGGGGAAACTAGTTTGTTAATAATGGGTTTGTTGGTGTTGATTATTCTAGACTTTGTTTTATTTATTTTATTTGTGTTTTTCTTTTGTTTTATATTCTTTGAGTTCTGATTATGCACATCATTGTTTTTATGATCATAGGTAGGCACCAACATAGATATGCAAAACTATCTTGACTACCAGTAGTATGACAACATCGTGTGTTCGATCAAAGGAGGAAGAGCTGAGTGGATATCTTATGAGCACCACGGGAGCAACACCTATGAATTCTTTAAGACGTCTCCACATAACTATTATCAATAGCAAGAAGAAGAATCAAAATTAAGGGAGTTACAAAGGGCCAATAAATGAAGTTTTTTTTTTTCAGTTCAGCTTTCTGTCAATTTAAACTAACAGAAGGACTAATTTAGGTATAATCATAAAAGTGGAATACTCAAATAGAAAATATTAAAGGTAATAAATTAAATTAGAAAATTTGTTAAATGTGGATGACTGAAAATAAATGAAATGATGTCGTTTTAATTAATAATTCATTAAATCAAAACGGCGCCGTTTTAGTTATTAATCTTCCATCAATTTTAATTGATAGAACTAATTGAAGAATAATCGTCCAAGTAAAGTATTCAAATAAAAAATTTAAAAGTAAAAAATTAATTTAAGGTGAATAGCTGAAAATATATTTACCCCTTTTAATTTTTGTATTTTCAAAAATAAAAATCGAAAGTGATACAACGTATAGCATAATTGTTTTACCTTTTTATCCTCTCACTTAGCTTATAATTAATTGTCTAATTTTTTCCCAGTTTATACTTTCCTCCGAACGACTTTTCACAACTTGGCCAAATGACGTCAAATTGGAAGGTTGTGGAACAAGGAAAAAATGTCAAACATGATCATTTCCATTTTTTATCTTGAGAATTACCATTTCCGTTAACTCTTAAACGTCGCCAGACTAATAATAATCAACACCACGAGTCCAATTCGCAGACTCCAACTCTTAAACCTGACAAAGCAAAAGTAAAACCACCCATGGTTTGTAGTAGCCCACAAGTTGGACTACAGAGAGCGTTTCAATCAAACGCTACCACAACTTTAGCCCGATGTGTCCCCCAAGAAAAACATGAACTCACCTTTAGGCTAAAAAGGAAACCCACCTAGGATTCTTCACCATATAAATACCATCCTTCTACAACCTTCGATGCCCTCGTAGAGTCTCTGACCTCCCCTCACTTAGTCGTTTGCGCACTCTCTCTCTATCTCTTGCTCTTTGTATGTTTCTGCCTTGATTGTCATCTGGGGTTTTGTGCGTTTTGATCTGGGTAGTGATATGTTTGTTGGGTTTCTTTTGTTTTCTCTGCAGGGTCATTGGTTCTTGAGAAATGGCTACGAAGAAGAGTGTTGGCACTTTGACAGAGGCAGATTTGAAGGGAAAGAGGGTCTTTGTCAGGGTGGATCTGAATGTTCCGTTGGATGATAACTGTAATATCACAGATGACACCAGGGTCCGTGCTGCTGTGCCCACTATCAAGTACTTGATGGAGCGTAAAGCCAAAGTTATTCTTTCCAGTCACTTGGTATAGATCCTTATGTTTCCTGATTCATAACCATCTGTGATGGAGATATATTTCTTCGTTATACTTGGATGTGAGTTTGAATTACTATTCCTTTCTGGATCACTCGTTCTGGGTTATGCGGATTTTGAGTGAAGGGTTATGTGCTTTTATTTTTCTTGGTCAACACTGTCTTCGCATTCCTACTTTTGAGCCTGAGTTTGCTATATCTGCTTGTTGATGAGTTTTGATTGATGATGAGGACCCTTGATTGTTTGTTGGACTTTTTTCTGATATTACTCTCTATTTCTTGATGTTCTACGTGGTTTTTTGTGTTCCTAAAATTTGCTTGAGCTTTGAACAACGAAGGCCGACGTACGTTTCTTTTAATATTAGTTGTAATATGGGTTATCTGTTTGAATATGGAAAATGGGCGTTTGTTTTTAACGGATTAATCCAAATTTTATTTTTTAATTTAATTTCGGGCTCGATTGCTGGACGAATACTTGTTTATATTTTATAAGTTTTATGTGAGTTTGTTTGACTTATTGCATATAACAGGCTATATTAATATCATTTAAAAATTTTGTAGATTAATGCTATTTGGGTGCTTATGTATTTCCATGAATCCAAACAGTCGATCTTTATTCTGGGTTGGTTTTAAGCCTATTGTTAGCATCTATGTGTTAAAAAAAGAAAAAGGTTCGTGTGTTTAGTATTTGTGTTTAAAATGCTTCCCTTTGCGGATGGTTAATTGTGACTAGGAGTGGAAGGATTGATCAGGGTTTACTAATTATTTGCCTGAATTTATGGTGGCTTTCAGGGACGTCCCAAGGGTGTTACACCCAAGTACAGCTTGAAACCTCTTGTTCCAAGGCTCTCTGAACTTCTCGGAGTTGAAGTATGTCTTCATTTCTCCCTTTCTCTGTCTTTATTATTATTTACTAGAATCATAGCTTTGGATTATTTCAGCTGATTACTGTTCTGACACTTTCTTTCAGGTTAAGATGGCAAATGATTGTATTGGAGATGAAGTTCAGAAACTGGTGGCTGGAATTCCGGAAGGTGGTGTTTTGCTCCTTGAAAACGTTAGGTTCTACAAGGAGGAAGAGAAAAACGATCCTGAATTTGCAAAGAAGCTGGCTTCCCTTGCAGACCTCTATGTGAATGATGCATTTGGTACTGCTCACAGAGCTCATGCTTCGACAGAGGGAGTGGCTAAGTACTTGAAGCCTGCTGTTGCTGGTTTTCTCATGCAGAAGGTATGGAGATTATCCATGGTTTTGCCAACTCAGATGTGACGCAATATTTAAAAGCATTGCGTGTGCTAACCTTTTTTTTTTTTTTTTTTGCTTCTGTGTATCTGCAAAGGATGAAGTCTGTTGTGAAACAGAGATTTTACTACTAAAAACCATCTCCTGATCTTTGTAGGGTGAAATAACTATGTCAATGATTGTTACTTCTGTTGTTTCTTCCATTGTATATAGCAACTGTAGTTAATAAATCTAATGCTTGTAAAAGGATGACAATAAGTACCCGTATACTGCTCACTTTATTTTTTTTCTTGTCTTATTTGCTTTAATATGTCATACTTTTAAAGTTGCAATTGTTTAGTTCAAGCTGTAATTGTTGTGCTTGTAATGAACTTAAAAATTTTAGGAACTTGATTATCTTGTTGGAGCTGTGGCAAATCCGAAGAAACCATTTGCTGCAATTGTTGGTGGTTCAAAAGTGTCAACAAAGATTGGGGTTATGGAATCTCTATTGGAGAAGGTTGACATCCTCTTACTTGGTGGGGGAATGATCTTCACATTTTACAAGGCCCAAGGTCACTCGGTTGGTTCTTCACTTGTAGAGGAAGACAAACTTGATCTTGCTAATTCTCTTGTGGAGAAGGCAAAGGCTAAGGGTGTCTCTTTAGTGCTACCTACTGATGTGGTCATTGCTGACAAGTTTGCTGCAGATGCCAACAGTAAGGTATGTGTCCATACCTATCAAACTAAGTGTGCTTTAGGCTCTTGTTCAAATTAAGGTACACATTGAGAAGTGTATGGTTAAATCGTCTTTTAAGATAACTGGGACTTATGTATCCATTCTCATGGAGAGAGAAGAGAAACAGTTTGGAAAGGATTTAGATCATCTTTTTCCTGAGGTATGCCTCATTTTTTGCAGACTGTGGCAGCATCAGAAATCCCAGATGGGTGGATGGGTTTGGATGTTGGACCTGACTCCATTAAGACATTCAGTGAGAAATTAGATATAACCAAAACTATTATCTGGAATGGACCTATGGGCGTCTTTGAGTTTGATAAGTTCGCTGCAGGAACCGAGGTACCACAATTTATTCGAGTCCTATTAATGCTGATATGTGTGATGTTTATTCCCTTGTAATATGGCATCGAAATTGAAAAGAATCTGTGTTTCAGGCAATTGCTAAGAAGCTCGCAGAGCTGAGTGGCCAAGGTGTGACAACAATCATTGGAGGTGGCGACTCTGTTGCTGCAGTTGAGAAGGCTGGGCTTGCTGACAAAATGAGTCACATCTCTACTGGAGGTGGTGCAAGCTTGGAGCTCCTTGAGGGCAAATCACTTCCAGGAGTACTTGCTCTGGACGATGCTTGAGCTGGGTCATCCTCATTTTGCCATTTTGTTCCATCTTCAATTTTTAGATAAACGGTACATGGTTGTTTCATAACCAAGTGAACTATATCACAATAGGCAACGATCCTCGACAGGCTGTAAGCGTGATCAAAATAAGTCTCTTTTCTTGATGGTAGTGATGGACATCGACCGCATGTATATTTACTGCTTTCTTGATGATCCAACCATGAGCTTTGTGTTGCTTGAAGTCTTTTCCTTTCAAGTTATAGCGAGGAGGAGTCCAGTTTTGGTTCTCTGTATTCAAGTGATTTGTGGTCATTTCGAAGTTGAATTGAATTTGATTTTACGAGTGTGTAAGCCGTAAGATCATCACTTTAGACCACTCGTAAAAGCAGATGTCTACTCTTATTAGTAGCTAGTGTTGGACCCTGTTTAGTAACGTGCAATTGGGGCATACGGGGTCTATGCTCCTAATACGAAAACATCCATTGAGATATTTGAAATAAATTAGATAAACAGACGTGTAATAAATGCTCAAGTATTTATTTACTAATTATTAGAGACGACGGAGGTTAAACCTATTGTTATTTGCATCCAATGTTTTTAAATCCAACTTATGATACTGGCTTGGATGGAGCAATTAATCAAAGGTTAAAGATGGTCCAAGTGGAACTAACGAAAATTTTTCCAGCAGATTAAAATATTGCTTATCTAAATAAAATTATTAACACATAAATTGAAAAGTTAATATAGTCATTCGGTGTTAGTAATTTTGATTTTTTTAATGCCATCAAAATTTTGAATAAGTTAAATCCTAAAAATTAACTGATACTAAAATTTCATCACTAGTTTTTAAGGCAATTCTAATAAATTTTAGATTTTACCAGTATTCTTTCTAGCTTCATATTCCCCTTTTTAGTATAATATTTGCCTTTTTAACAAGTCAAACATTTTGTATTAAGCGGTGCTTTTGAGACAGGGATATATGTATAATAAAATATTAGATTAATATCATAGATAGTCCCTTGATTTTTTAAATTATTACTTTAATTCTTATAGTTTGAAAACTATTATTTTAGTTCCTATACTTTTATTTTTTTCAATCATCAGTCCTTTATCAGTTTTTGCTGATGTGACATGGACACGTGTCAAAAATTTATTAATCCACATAAATAAAATCTGATAAAGGATTGATAATTGAAAAAAAATAAAAATTTAGGGACTGAAATGATAGTTTGAAAAACTATAAGGACTACCCATAATATTAACCCTAAAATATTTATACATAGACATTATAATGATTATATAAAGTATTAATTAAAAAGGAGCTAATAAATAAATTTAACTTATAAAATATTAGTCATAATTCAGTCTAAATTTACTTTAATTCGAGGCTAAAAAAGGAATTAATACTAAAGTTGGATAATTAAGAAGATTATTTTCTAATGCTTGAATTACTTACCCTTGGTTCGAATATATCAGTTTGAGCCAAAATTGTACAGGGTTAGAATACTGATCAACTAATGCATATATTAAAAACACACTGAAGCTAGGTTGATAAATGTTCCTTAGTTTTTTAAAATAATTTTTTTAAAAAAAATTAAAAACTATAAAGTTAAACTTTTAAAAAATAATAAAAACTAATATATTAGGTTATGGGTTTTTTTTTATCATTCTATTGACTTAAGTAAGATAAGTGTACCTTAAGTGGTTACATAACTCTTTTATTTATAGCATTCACTACACTTCCCCCGATGTGTTTCTTAATAATATGAGATTTGGCAAGTCTAGAGTTAGAATTAAGACTTATCAAATCTCATATTGATAAGAAACAGAGAAGTGGGGTGAAAACTATAAATTATTATCCAGCAGAAAATGTTACATAAAATGATTGTATTGACCCATCGGATTCCTCTTCGTATTCTTAATTATATTCTAGCCAT
>JAOXYD010000002.1:10477139-10489189 GCA_028565735.1 Pinacopodium congolense
CATTTGAATCAAAACATGCAAGATATACATCTTAAACCACATACTATGAATAGATCTACCAATATGAGATGAAATAAATAAGTTAGGAGTTACAAAAAATGTTTACAATCCTTCTAGACAAGTCTTAAACTCCTTAGCTTGTTCTGGACACCACCACAACTCTGAATCCACAAGATCTAGCAAGAAAATGAAAGCATATGCAAGGATATACTCATAAGAACTTAATCTTTTATTTAATCCAAAAAAATAAGAGAATATAATGAAAAATCTGAGTTAGAAAACCACCTAAGATGATTTAGAAACTCAAATCTGTGTCTTAGCTATGATCTCCAGTGAATAGAACTCCAAAATTCAATCAAAAACTCGAAATCTAAGTGTTTGAAGCTTAAGCTATCAAAGAAGAAGAAAAAGAGAGAAGCTAGAGCTTCTCTCACTATTATGATCAGAAATCTCTAGATTGATTGCATGTTATCTATTTTTTTTTTGTTGTATGCAGACTCTGGAAGACTCCCCTCACATGCCAGGAGACAAGGGACTTAATTAAGATCACGCTAAGATTGAAATTTGTAAAAGATGAAGCTGAAATTGTTGACTTGGAGTATCATGGAACCCTGCCTCCCTACAATGGCACCATCACAGGGTGCCATTATAGCTCGAAATCTGGACACTACAACAGCCCCCCGTTCTTCAGTAATGACACCCTCTCATAGTGTCGTTAATGGATAGAATCATGAGGTGTTCTTGATGATTTGGATCCAATCTGCATCATTAAGCTCCATTCTGCAAATTAAAAATTATAAGACATTAATTAAACAATTAAACACTAAATTAGGGGTCATAATTCAACAAATTAACCATGAAAATTATATCAATTTTACCCCTATCAATTCCCCCACACTTAAGTATTTGCTCATCCTCAAGCAAATTAATTCATCATCAAGTTCATAATAGGATATAAATATAGGAAAAACAATTCAAAATGTGACACCATAATTATTGAAAATGCTTTCTCAATCCTTTAAAAGTTTTGACGTATGGAAATGTTATAAGATTGATCAATTATATTAATTCAAAAATGCGTTTAATTTAATTCATACATTTTCAAGTGTCAACCTAAATTAAGAATTTAATTCCACATGTAAAAGAAAATTAACTAAGTTTAATGCATCATCTTATTGACATTTCCACATCCTTTGAAAATAAAAATTAAAAAGAAAATTTAATGAATCACTTAATTAATTAAATTTGCGAGCAGAATAATTGAGAAGCACTTCAGTCTTTTTACGCGAAGGTGAACATTTTGTTGTGAACAAACCAGGTTACTCAACCGTTGTCACAGTAACTCAACTGATTATTGTGTCCCACTCATAATTTCAAATCTCATATACATGTATTTTATTCTATTTCTTTTCGTTCTTTTTCTATATTTTTTTTTCTGTTTTTCTCTTTTGTTTTCTTTTTATTTTGAAATACACATACACAAGATTCAAAATCAGAGGAGTAGTTCTGCTCACGTATCTAACTAATCAAGTAATCATTCTAAAAATATTTTTTTTCTTTTTGGGGTTAATTCCAGTTCTTTTTCTTTGAATGAGATTAATGTCGTCAAAGACGCCACAAAATTACTCAGAAAGTTGCATTTTAAATATGGAATATCCTTCTACCCTTAGGTCTTTACCTTCCAATTTGTGAATTAAATTAAAGGCATTTATTCCTTGATAATCAAAATGAATAAGATAACATTTTCAATTACCAAAATAATTAAGTTCAAATGAAAGCATTAATAATAAAAAGGATAAAAAATCGAAATTTGTTTTCACAATTTATAGATTATGATGAAATAAATGATAAATCAAATTACTTATCAAGTAAACCATGCTCAAGTGATACAGATAAATCCCTCCCCCACACTTAAATTCAACATTGCCCTCAATTCTTGAAAAAGAAATGAAATGCATAAGGTAGGGAAAAAGGGAAAGAAATATACCCGTATGATATATCTGTGAAGTCCATCAATGTATTGGAATTAATTTACAGTAACTGAAATAAAGAAAACAAAAAACAACATATAGAAATAGTCAAAAGGAACTCCACTCATATAGATGGGAACAGTCAATACAAAAGGAGCAATCCAAGAAAATAATAGTCCTCAGATCTGAAGTGAAAAAACAAAAGAAATAAACATCAAAAGGGAAACTTGTACCACCGAACTAAAACAAAACACTGAAGCAACAAAACAAATAAGCTAAAAGGAGGGATCATCGCGATCCTGGGACCGATGAGAATCCTCGAAGATCCAAAAGCGTGAAGAGAGATCATCAACCTGATGTTGAAGGCCATCAAGTCGACGAGTAACATCAGAGCGAAACTCAGAAAGCTCATAAAAGATCCGACCCTCCATAGAGATCAGATACTGCATCATAGCAACCTGAGGATCATCCGAGTATGGTGGAGGAGGTGGAGCTGAAGTAGGTGCAGGTGAAGGTGGTCAAGGTGGAATGACACTAGGTGTAGCCTCTGAAGAAGCCTCGCCCATCTCAGCAGGAATATCGGGCTGCACAGGATCCTCATAGGGGTGCTCGCCCTCGCTTGGTCGACGCCATACGCCTCCTCGATAAACAAAGTGTCAAAGCTTGAGAAAACTGGCGTTAATGACATTCCTATCTTTATAATCCTCTGAATCAACACCATCCAGAAGAACACCAGCATCCCTAAATATCCGAGTGAGCAAACAGGGAAAACAAAAATTCTTGCTGGCCTTTTTCAGCTTCACGACATCCCTCATGGACAAAATAACAAAACCAGCAAACGGTATCCCAGGAATAATCCCCAATCCATGTAACATCCTATATAAGAGGTAGACATCCACATCTCATTGAGCCCACTGGCTCGAGGAGCGACATTATTACTCAGTATCGCAACAATAATTCTCTCCCTAGGTCCCAAAGCAATAGTTATATAACCTCTCGAGTTCCTAGTCAATCCTAAGGCCTCTCAAGTAGTAGAAATAAAGAAATAGGGGTCCGAAGATAAGGTATCTCCATGCAATGGATCCCTTTGCCTCACAAATACACTACCCACATCTGGCACTCCTAATAATGAAGAAATCGAAGCATGAGTAATATGGATAAGGATACCTCGAACTGAAGACTGTATCTCAATGGTATCGGTCTCGGCCTTGTCCTCGATATTGGCATAAAATTCCCGAACTAACTCGGGGTAGAACGGTCTAGCAACAGTCACTACAGCCTCCCAGCCAAAGGTCCTAAAAGCTCTTGAAATATTAAAAATAGCCTCGAGCTCGGGATGAATGGGCCGCTTCACAATGAACTTGTTGCCCTGATGTGCCTCGAACCAATCGAAATTCTCCCGACTCGTAAATCAGACTGGGTCAAAAGCCAAACGCTTTCTCCTAGACGCCATCTGAATGAAATCTATTCAAAATCATAGGCAAAAAAAGGTTGGAAATCAATACAAAAATCAAGAAAATTTTTCGGCAACACTCCCCGGAATATTCCCTTTGGATCGGAATATTTTAGATTTTTCAATGATGATTAAATTGAATAAAATTGGTACCAAACTAAAGTTAATGAAATTCCTAATACAATGGTACGAAAATCTAAGAAAATAGAGCCTTATGCTAGGAGAATATTGAAAAAGAATACCTTTGGGGAGAAAAAGATCCAAAACTTTCAGTACATATTGTGAAAAATCTGTTGTTTGTCTATCCAAATTGATAGAATAATCAGATAAAGGACAGAAAATGCGACAAATGGAAACCAAGAACGTCCAATTTGGTTAAGAAATGAATGAGTTATGAGGTCTGGAAGTTTGGAGGCAATTAGGGCTTTTCGGAAGGGTTTAAGGTTGAAAACGATAAACAGTGACCTGCGTCTTTTTATCACCAGACTCGGGGTGTAACAATACCCTGCTCTTGTATAACAGCACCGTTATACTAAGAACAGTCCGCCGTTACAGACCCAAATTGCAATGCCTTCAATGGTGGTTGCATAGCCTATAACGGTGGGCTAATAGACCACCGTTATAGGTCTAATTAAACCTTTATAACTTCAATTTCAATCCAATTTCACATCCAAATCCCTTCAAACTTAAGTCGTAATAACCTGAATTGGATTATTCATCAAATTACTTCAGATTAAACCTTAAAAACACACTTAAAATCAAATAAAACTCACCAAACTAAGGCAAACTACACCAAAATTAATTCAAACACACTAAACTTACTTCATTCACACTTCTAAAGGCTTCAACACTTTTATTTGAATTAACACACACTAAATTCAACTTAAAAGAACTGAAATTAAGGTTGGGTTGCCTCCTAACAAGTACTTCTTTTAGGTCTTTTAGCTGGACCTTAAGGTTAGAGAATTTTACTTCTCTTCCTTGGTCCAGAATCCATCAACTTCAACTCATTCTTCTTACAAAACAAATGGGTCAAATTGTGAATGGTTTTTAAAGAATTTTAAAGACTTATATCCTCAAATCATTGATCTTTAATGAAACACCAATCATGACTTTGAAAATACCATGGTAAAAAGTCTTGAATTACCATAATTAGCCCTGAATCGAAAGCATGAACACCAATTAAGTCCATATCCTTCAATGCTTTCTCACTTTCAACCTTTATTTCCTTGACAAATTCATCATGATTAAGGACCTTCAAAGCATTATCTTGAATTTGAAATTTATCCTTAAAACTAATAAAATCAACATGAACATATTCCATTTGATCATCCAATAGAAAGACACAAGCATTTTCGTCAACTTTAGCAACTTCAATTTCAACACTTTCCTTACAATCACTCAACTTCTCCGTATGACCTCCAAAATAAATTGGAAAATCATCATCATCATCTTCCATAAAATAAACTTCTAACTCAAATTGCTCACATACAAAAGATGGAGTTGGATGAATAGGTGTGATTATTTTAATCAATTGTTCTCTCAAATTTGGATATGAAATTTTTAACTCTTGAACTATGGATTGATTTTTAGTTAGATGCTCGTCTAATTGAGATACATTGAAAAAGGGTACCTGAAATTTTTTAAATAATTGAAAAGATCTCCTAGATGAAGCATCTAATCCTTGTGGATATGGAATCCTAGGTTGGTATGGTTGGACATTCGAATCAACAAATAATCTAGATGAACAATTTCCATTTCTAACTTCTTCCACTCCTTTACTTCCTTCCATCACTTCTCTTTCATTCCCTTCCTCCTTTTCATGATCAATTGGTACAGTGATGGCTATAACTTGCTCTTCAGAGGTAGGTTTAGATATAGAAGGTAAGTTTTGAGGTAACCGCTCATCTAGTAATTGAAAAATCTGATCTACTTAAGTCTCCAAATTCTTAATTGAATCTTCATAAGATTGAATCCTAGACTCTTTGCTTTGGATATACCTCATCACTGAATCTTCAAAATTAAACTGTTCTTGATCAATTGAAGTAGAGGGAAGTTCAATTTGAGGATTGATATGGGACTTTTGGTACTCAAACATAGGGCAGCTTTCCTTAGAAAATTGATAAGAATCCACTCCTTGCCTAATATATGAATAGTGGTCTTGACTACGATCAAAGGCAAAAGAGGGTCTTATGTGACTATTGTTAGAAGCATGAAAGGAGCTACCACAAAACTCACAAGTCATAAGACATTAAAACTCATCACTACCAACTTGAGATTGTAAGTCATCCAATTGCTTATTATGGTCTACCAATTGAGCTTGAAAAATTGGGATTTCCTTGATGGCATGAGCTCTAACTAGTTTACTATAAAAAAGCTCAAAATTAAATTGAAAGCTATTGGATGCTATGTCCTTAATCAATTCAAATGCTTCACTTGGGGTTTTACTCATCAAAGTTCCTCTAGAAGTAGCGTCAATAACATTACGAGTGGATGGTATGAATCCTAAGTAGAAAATATTCATTAGCTCACTAATACTGAAGTTACTCATTGGACATTCAGTAAGTAGCTCTCGAAATCGTTCCTAAGACTCATGCAAACTCTCGCCCTCATATTGTTTGAAAGATGAAATCAAATTTCTCAGCTTAGCTATCTTGATTGAGGGAAAGAATTTAGCTAAAAATCAATTAGCAAGATCGTCCCAAGTTTTGATGGAATTAGGTGGAAAATTGTTTAACCATGTGCAAGCTCTATCTTTCAAAAAAAAGAAAATAACTTGAGTTTCAGCGCATTGTTTGAAATTTCAGAATTCTAATAGAGATTATAGTTATCCAAAAATTTGCTTAAACAATCATTTAGATTTTTTGAAGATGAACCACTAAATTGAGAAGACTTAATCTGGAAATGAGAATACATGGAATTTCAAAGTCATTTGAGTCTATCCTATGTCTAACAATGCTAGACTTAAGAGTGCTTATAGTCTGCATAACTAATTCCAACATAGTTAGTTCTTTTTGAGGTTGAAAAATCAAGTTCTCATGATGTTCCATTTAAATTGATTCTTAATAATAAACATGCAATCGAGATTAGAACATGCTAAGAATCAAACTTAAGGAAATAAAAAGAAATCAAAGCATAAAAGAAAATAAAAATAAATAAACAAGCTTAAAAGACTATATAAAGAATGTATATCCTAGAGTAATTGATACCAATTTCTATAATATTAACTTAAAAATAACGATATTCCACGGCAACGGTGCCAAAAACTTGTTGTTCATTGGTTGAATAATTAAAAATAGGCATTCTTTAAACCGATTTTACTTTGAAACCAAAATGATATTAAGCGAAAACCAACATGACGAAAGGCAAGTGTACCTACCAAACAAGTAATAAAGTGGAGTAATTTTCAGACTCTGAGTGTCGAACCCACGGGGAAAATATATGGTATTTTGAATGTTAAATACTAGATTAATTAGATTACATTTATCTAGGAAATTCTAAATTAATTTATTAAAAGACGAAAAGATAAAATTAAAGAACTATCCTAATTATGCTTTAAACCTTTGCAATTTTGAATTATAAAATAATTTATAAAATTACTGAAAATTATAAACTTGTGGAATCTAGCTTTGGATAAGTGATTAATGAATTAAATGGGATTAATCACACATTCAAAGGTAGATTAGAGTTCCTTCACAAATTTAATACAAAGCTATGGTTAAGACTTAAGCTTTTTCTTCATTTAACTTAGTTTAAGGTTTCGTTGTGCTTTAAATCTAGCCAATGGGCTTTAATTTCAAGAAGGTGAGTTCTGGACTTTAAATCTTAGACCTATAACTCTCACAAATAATCAAAGTTTGGTCATGCATTGATTGATTTATGTTATTTCTTAATCTTTCCAATAATCTAGGTAGATTTATCAGATCCTAGATTATCTTTCACTCTAATCTTAGTTTATCAGGCCAAAATTAGAATATTAAGAGCTTAAATGAATAAAATCAGACCTTATTACATGCAGTCAAACTCTCCTGAAACATTAAAACACAAATTCGAAACTGGAAAATAGAATTAAGCACACATAATCATCAAAGCATACATAACATGCATCTTAAGCCAATTACTTTGATAGATCTACATATATAAGCGGAAATAAGTAGTTTAGAAGTTACAAAACACGTTTAGAAAGCTTTTGGACAAGTCTTAAACTTCTTAACTTTATTTGGAAATCAACACAACTTCTGAATCCATAAGATCTAGCAAAAAAATCAAAGAACATTCAAGAATATGCATATAAGAACATGAACTTTGATTAATCTGAAAAATAGGAGAATATAAGGAATGATCTAAGTTAGAAAACCCCCTATGATGATTTAGAAACTCAGATATATGTCTTAGCTTTAGTCTCCAATAAACACCAACTTAAAATATACTCTAAAACTCGAATTACAAGTGTTTGAAGCCTAAACTATATAAGAAAATGTAAGAGAGAAGTAAGAGCTTCTCTAACTAAGGTTAGATCTGAAGTCTACAGATTCATCCATTTTTTCTATGTTTTTCTTGGTTGTATATAGACTCTAGAGACTCCTCACATGTGCTAGGAGACAGGGGAATTAATTGGAGACATGCCAGAGTTAAAATCTTCAAGATTTGGAGCTGAAATTGTTGACTCTAGTAAACAACGGAGCCCTGCATCCCTACAACAGCACCCTGAGAGGGTGCCATTAATGGTCGAATGCAACACTCATTAATGGCCCCCTGTTCTTTAATCAATGACACCCTACCAAGGGGTCATTAATGGTCAAAACTAAGAGGTTTTCTTTATGATTTTGCTCCAATCTTCATCATTAAGCTCCATTCTATAAATTAAACATAATAAGACATTATTTTAACAATTAAGCACTGAATTAGGGGTCATAATTCAACAAATGAACCATTAAAACTTTATCAATTTGACCCCTAACATCCTACTTTATTTTAATGGCCTAGATATAAATATAATGTCTTAAATAGCCTTAAGATGTTTCTAGATGACCTCAGTTGTTCTCCTAAAGGTGAGCCTCCAATCATCTTGATCTTGTTTAGACTATACCTAATGGAATTTATTATGGGTGAACTTGAAATGCCTTATTTTTACTTATCTAACATCAACAAAAGCCTTGTTACTTTAGGCTTTGTTAATGAAGAATCATCTTAGCCCACATCCTCTTGTTTCCAGGATGCTAAATGCCACTTTGATGACCCACCAAAAATTGAAAAAATAGGCATTGAGGAATTCTTAAAGAATTGAAAACGATGGATAAAGATAATGGAGATGAGGGACCACCACCATCTTAGTCACAACTAGATCATCAGATTCCCTTATATCATATGGTAAGATCTTATGTTCCTAAATTATTATACTATAAAGAATCTTGTATAATTACATCTTGTTTTTATTACCTATATTATTGTACCATATGGGGTATCGCATATATTATTGGCTTTAGTAAACCCTCACCTTTGTATCATTATCCCTTTATACTTTAGTTTATTTATAGTCCACTTAGCTTATATAACTAAAACTTAGGAATCATTATATTCAACAGTTGATTGAATAAAGTTAGTACGCTTTCTTTATAAGTTCTTTCTAACTTGCCCTTTTCTTGAAAGATTAATTCTTTAATAACATAACCTCTATCATATGGAGATAAAAGCATGCACTTGCCATCATTAAAAGATCTTGTGCATAAGAAAGTATCAGACCATCGATCCTATTTGACTTTTAAGTTATATAGGGATAATTGGATAACTTAAATCTTTATGAGCCAGGTGTTGAGAGTTAATTCCCATAAGAGGAAGGAGCTTGTGTCTCGACTAGCATACCTGAGGTTTAGGCTATAGTTATCTTTGTATATCTATAAGATCTTATAGTGACTATCTCTTATAGGTATAAGCTTGACCTTGAACCTTAAACATCCTTATACCCTTTGAGTCTTATCAGCACAAGATTGGCTTTAAACATTAAGTGTCCCTATACCCTTTTGATATTAGAGCCAAGTTCTCTAATGAAAAATGGTATATGATTATTGAGGAAGGTCAATTAGGAGAACATAAATTAATCATGAGTGATTCTTGAAACTCCTCTTTAAATCCAGTTCATTTGTACTTAACCTTTTCACTAGATAAACTACTTTCTTCTATTAAGCAAACCCTATCCAATAAAATAGAAAGTCTTATAGAAATCTCCCATATTCCTAAAGATACAAAGGTCCATGACACTCAATTACCATGATTAATTTTGTATAGTCTGTATAATAGATCCAAATCTATTATAAGGAGTATTCGCTCCTTAATATCTATAAAAAAGGCCTAGATCTAAAAAAATGATCCAAAGTTTAAGGTCGGATTAGGGTTGTTTACAAGGCACTTTGGCAAAACAATATGTCACTATAAATTTTCCCTCGCAATTGATTCCTTTATGGAAAGAACAAGGCTACACTCGTTTATATATAAGTTCTATTAGCCTTATCCTTAATCTTCATGGTAGAAAAGAAATTCATGCCACTACCCAAATCTCTCCCCTAGACATTACATACACCATGTATCAAAACGCTCTTAATGGTTATCTATTAACCACTCTTAATAATGGGAATGTAACCCTTATTATAACTTCTAATTGTAATATTAAGTTGGATGATCCTACTTTGTCTAAAAGATTGAAATTTCAAATCCAAATTATTGGAGCAGCATAAGACCTAACAACTATTATCTGTAGGTTATAAAATCATGCCTTAGATCTTAATTTTACTAATTCCATACAGGGTGCCCTATGTATGGTTATATATAAGTCTTATGATGAGACTACTATAGTCTAAACCCTGCGATAAATGCTATCCAAATATTTTGTAGATTTGACGTCCTGGGAATTGGTAACATATTATGAAAAGGTGTTCAACCCTTCATATCATCATGCAATTAACACAACAACTTCATCTATCTTAAGAAATCAAAAGGATGGGACTGTAAAATTCATCTTTAAAAAGCCAGTAGAAAAAAATCAAATACTTCTAGGATCTCTAGTCAGATCGTAATGATAAACCTTATCTCTTCTTTTAGAGAAGGAAAAGATAGTTCTTTAATACACTGAGTTTTTTTCCAAATGGAACACTATATATGTCTGCCATATTAATGGTCATTTCAATTTAGATGTTCATCCACCCATGTGTTATCCAAATTTTAATTGTGTATGAGAGGATATTTTGACATTGATGATGAAGATTATTATTCCAAAAGATTATTATCCCTAGCAACGGCGCCAAAATCTTGTTGATTGATCAGTTGTAAAACTAAACTACTAGTTTTACGCTCAAAACCGCAAGTATATGGGTCCTAACTTATAGTAAAGAACGGATATTGATCCCACAAGTATTAATTTTAGTCACTATTTAATTTATATTTTTCTTTGTGTAAAAAATAATTTCAGGAATTAATAAAATGGAAAATAAATTAAATTAAATTAAACTAGTGATAACAGCCAATTGAGATAAAGTGTAGGAATTCGATAACCAAGGTTTAAGATTAGGAGTCGTTCTATCCCTATTTTGCTTCCCTCTTCACTTAATAATCCAATTGTGTTCAACCCAAGACTTTCTAATGTTTAATTACCCTCTCTCATGATGCAATTAACTATCCCTAACCAAATAGATTAGGATTAATTATGCTATCTCTAGCCTTACTAACTTTTCCTAACTATTCATGTAGATATTAAGCAATCTTATAGGTAATCTTTAAGAAATAGCGAAGATCTCTCTTCAACTACTTACAAAAACCTGAATATATACAAGTTTATTGGGAGCCAACTCTCATTGTACTACCCAATACAATTACCCAACTTACCCTCTTGGTCTATTGCAAGGCTACCCTACTCACCCTCTTAGTCTATTGCAAGGTTTAAGCTCAATACATGTCACAAACAACCATTCATTGAATCATAAAGCAAGAGTTCCACAAAATAGCTTAAGAACAACTCCTATAAAATATTTAACTACTCATAATCCCAAACAATCCAACAAAACTTATGTTTTTCATGCTAAAAAGTAATAAAGAGAAGAAGAAAAAGTAATCTAAATAGAGCCTTGAATGTTTTCTCTTCACTCCAGGAAAGCTGGAAAGCTTGGGTGTTGTCTTGATGAGTTCCAAGGAAGATTGTGCTTTCTTATTTTAGAAGCCACCAAAAAACCTCAACCTTGCCTTTTTTTTATGTTGGCTAATGAATGCTAGAGGCTCCTAGGGTTTTGAGCCCTTATATATGTCAAAAGGAGGGTTAAGATACTTAAAATGCCGCGTTTGACCCGTCTAGCATTAGACCCGCTGTCTCGATCATGACAGAGGGCTCATGAACAGTGTTGTCATAATGACCTGATCTCTACAACTCTGAACACCCTTCACTCTTTTTTCCATAACTTCTTCTCCGGACCTCCGATTGACTTGAAATTTGAATTGGAGACTCCTAACATCTTGATCCCCCTCTATACCAATTTTCATGGCCATATAAGCTCTAAAAGTATCCCAATAAGCCATCCAATTCACCTGAAAAATACCTTAATCTGAAATTCTGATGCCTACAAAATCAAGCAACAATGTGTGTT
>JAOXYD010000002.1:10489289-10508108 GCA_028565735.1 Pinacopodium congolense
AAAGAATATTCTAGAAATTTTAGAGATGATTAGTTAAGTTGTGAATTGTGAGTTTTTATTATAATTATTGAATTTTTGTATTGATTATTTTATTTTCTTTATTAATTTTTATGTTATATTAATTTATTTTTTATTAATTTTTATATTTAAAAAATAAAAAATCAAAATTAACAATAAAAATCAAAATAAACATGATCGATCAGTTTATAGTTGAGTCATAGTCTTAAGTAGTTAAAGATTATATTTCTGATTTGTAGGAGTTAATTGTTTTTTTGTTATGATTGTGCCTAAGTATGTGTACCTTTCATCTCTATATTCTTGTGCTTATAACCTGTTTAATAAAATTCCTCTTCTTTTTTTTTTTACCTCGATTTTTGGTTATCTTAGAGAGAAACTTGTGAAAATTAATAAGTTCTTGTTTTATCAGCTGATATTAGAGGTGACACGGAGTTCCTATGGCCAACAACAACATAAATATCAACTCATCAATTCCTTCTATTCCTATCATTAAAGGTAGTGGGCATGATGCTTGGAGCATTAAGAAGACTCTTCATCTCTCGACACTTATAGGAGTTTGTAAATACAGGTTAAACAAGATGTTAAAGCCCTGTCCATCATTCAACAAGTTGTAGATGAAGCCATTCTTTCTCATATAGAAATAATCACCAAGTCAAAGGAAGGAAGCATGGCATTTGCTTCCAATACGTTATCAAGGTGCTACAAAGATATAAAGCTGTTTGACAAAAATTTTAAAGTTCTTTTATGAAAGATGGTAAGTTGCTTGATGCTTATTCGTCAAAGGTGACAGAAATTGTGAACCAAATATGTAAATATGGTGAAGATGTGTACGAGCAAAAGGTTGTTGGTTCACTTTGCAACAAACAAACAACAACGACTGTTTCATAATGCACAACAGTGTCGTTTACGTGGGTCATTGTTCTTCTATTTTAGCCAAAATATTACTTAAACTCAACCCAAAAATCTATCATTGAAAGGTAAAAAGTATTATTTAGATTACAATGTTTTTCTTTTTATTTAAATCAAACTTTAACAATTTAAAATATTAAAAAAATCCTAATATTTAAAGAAGATTTAAAAAGAATTTTAGTATTTTGTCAAAAATTCAGATAGGTCTCACGTCATATTGTCACGTGGACTCCACCTGTGTTTTTAAACAAAAAATGACATAATTTTAAGTTTTTGACGTTGCATGTCGTGGTAGCTCAATTGATAGAGTATTGGTCTAGAGTTTCAAACGTTGGAGTTTGATTATGGCCTGTTGCAGTATTTCATTTTTTCTTCAAACGATGTCATTTATTCTTCTTCTTCCTTCTCTTTTCTTCTCTTCCAGCCAATGGCTATCCCCCACCAAAGCTGACAACACACTGGACGTTTCTCCTTCTTTTAACTGTCATCAGCTTGCTTTAAAAGCCCAGCAGTCTTCCTTCTCCAAACTCTTCTCCTCTCTTTAAGCTCTCTATCTCTACGCTGTTAGTCATCTCTCTAGCAGTCCTGCTTCTTTATCTAACCTGAGAAATTTAGAACATGGGTTTAAAGACGGATGTGATAATGTGGATTGGATTTGATTGAGAAAGGGAGTTAAGAGGATGTGGATACACCCTGTATTTCTAATGAGTAAACTGGTTAAGAAGACTCGAAAACTTTGGTTCGTAAATAATAAAGGAGATGGGGAAGCTTAGGCATGAATTGCTATTTCTAATTTACATTTCTTTATTTGCTTATCTAAAGAAGACAAGAAGCGGAGGAAAAAGAATAAAATGTGTCGTCTAGGAAAAACAAAATACTAAAACAAGCGATATTCAAACATGCAACCTTCTGTTCTTTAGATTAACACTCTACCAACTAATCCACTGCCGCAACATGCTCTTTCTTGGAATATCAAAAACTTAACAGGTGTTGTTTTGGATAACAAGCCATTACCATTTATAGTAGGTGGTGTCGTTTACAATTTTAAATTGACACGTGGTAGTGCCACATGTCACAATCTTATTGGTCAAAAAGGGATGTAAACTCTACAAAATGTTTTTGATTGATAATCACGTCCGTTAATGTTCTATTGTTCTATTGTCACATAGGTACATGACCGGCACGACAAACTTAAGGATGAAAACCCCTAAATAACCCGTAAGCCTACAACTAACAATCAAAATAAATTCAAAATCCAAGAAAATTAAACAAAATACAACACGCTAAGGACCATATGATACATAATAAAGCTACAATAAAATTAGCGTAAATTAGAAAATAAAAACTTACAACATATTAAGTCGTATCATTACGGACACTACAGTACACAAACAAATACGAACAAAGGAAAAACATGCATAAAAATAAGTAGATTGTAGCAAACACGACTTGGGAGTCACTGCTGCAAAGTAGGTGGCAAATGGCCTAAGAAAAATAAGTTAAGGGGAGTCAGACTTTGCTAAGTAAGCTCATACCGCCCTACAATACCCACTGTTATACGCATTATCATGTATAATAAAAACACACACATATCATACTATATATGCAATCACATCAACCAAATCACATTGGGTCCTAATGCACACCCATTAGGTGGAATGTCCTACATATCTGTCTTTTCCCACAAGCACAACAACCATATAAACATACAATTAAGATACCAATCACGCAATTCCACTAAACAAGCATTCAATTATATCATGATCATCATGCACGTATGCATTACCCAAATCCAATCATATCCACTCAGGTAAGTTAATGATATATATATATATACTTCCGATAAAACAGGTGCGCGATATTGTGTATGCGTAGTTATGCTACATATATGTATATATATATATATATATGGATATATCTATGTACATACATATGAACATACATATGCATTCCTACATGAAAGATCAGTACTAGCGTTGAACTTTATTTGCTTATTAGTATTAATACAGTAACCGTAAGTAGATATGAACTTACTTGATAAGTGCTTTCATTTGTCCAAGTCTTTCGATATGAGTCATACTCTTGATATATCTATTAAATCAAAAAGAAAATATCTAAGTGAGATACGCATGAGTTATTGGATTAAAATAATAATCCAAGTATCATCCGAATTGCTAAAGTAACTCAATTATGCAATTTAGCTATTATTCTTATTCTTACTTAAACTTTTCATGATTTTTAATTTATAAATCTTTGAGAATCTTTCTATGATTCTTAAGAGAAAAATGATCAATATAAATCTTTGAGAATCTCTCTATGATTTTCTATAAAGGTCACTAGAAGGGTTGCTAGAAAAATTTGCAGTATCATAATTCAACAATTTTATGTTAAATTAAAGCTCTTGATTAGTAAAATAACTTTCTCCAAAGCAACATACTTAAATTCTCAATAGATTTTAATGAATTGAAGAAAAAAGCCGAAATCGTAACCTCTTTTTCCGTCAATTAGCGACGATTCAACTAGTAGTTGGTGACGAGACCATCTTTTATTGCTGATATCAAGACTAGTTAAATGGTGGTAGTAGTGACCTGCAAAAACCATCAAAAGTGGCAGATTGACGATCGAAGCTTTTCATCAATTATGCTCTTCGATTTTTATGACAAACTCCAGCGATGATGATGACTAAAATGGGTATGGATGTGATGGGCTCGTCGAGAGGAAGAGGTTGGTATATAATATTGACTGGTCACCAATGGTGAAGAATGGGTGAAACGGATGGAAACGTGAATAGTAACTTTTGGGGCGTTAAAAATGAAAATATGAAAAAAAAAATGAAGAATAAGAGGTACTTATATAAGTGTGGCGTGTTACATCTATTTAACGATAAAACAAGTTAGAGTTATTTTAAAATGATTCAGAAATATTATGATTCTTTTTAAATATTTCTGAAATATTGGGATCTAACATGAACAATAGTAAAAATATTAGGGATAAAATGATGTTTTTTGCCATTACCAAAATTCATAACAAAACCAAATTCAAGGAATTAAGGATCTCGATTCATTTAAAGCATAAAGAATTATTGCAATTTATATGAACATTTTACAACTTACCAAAGACAGATTAAATCTCTGAGAATTCACTGGGATGGCTGTACCTCAAGGACTAGAGCATATAGTAGGCCTTGTTTTTCCTAAACAAAAGTTGAAGGAGAAGCAACCTATAGAGTATATGAAAATAATGTAATTGAGGGTGCTCTAGAAGAAACTAAAATCAATCTAAAACCAAAGATGCAAAAGTGCTTATCAGATATCTTTGAAGTTGGAGTTGCATGCTTTGTAGAATCACGTAGATATCAATTGAATATCATGGATATCAATAGGTAACTACATTTGATCAAAGATGCTTGTCTAAATAATTAAGTCTCTAAATGCTAATCAATACCAAATATCACATTAGTACTCTCACTCTTCATTTATGTGGAAATGTACACTAAAACAAATCTTAAGACTGTTAAATGAATGCAAAGTACAGTCTTATAAAGTTTGATAACTTTGAAACTGTTCCTAACTAGGATTGTAACCATATTTAGCTTAATTAGCCGTTATCCTTGTACGTGTATATATACATTGCCTCTAGTAATAGAATTTCAAAAAGCTTTTCAATCACTATCAATTGCTTTGTCCTTTATGGTATCAAAGCACTAGATAAATGTTTTTTTGGCTACTTCCCACTACTCTTTCTCTTTTTTTTACCCCTTTTTCAATAGCCAATCTTGATCAATCACTTATCCCCCTCAAAAGGCCATATCAAACAGATCAAAGATCACCTTCGTAATATCACCAAGGGCACTCACTCGGTCTCTGATTATATGCAAGAAATCAAGCGCTGCAATGATCAACTTGCATCCCTTGGTCGCCCCTTTATTTCAAAGACATTGTCGACAAAGTTCTAAATCAACTAAATGACCCCAACTATGACAGTATTATCAACACTGTCCAAAATCGTGAAACCCATATTACATTTAATGAGCTTCACGAAAAACTCATCAATCGAGAACTCTCTCTCAAACACAAGAACAACTCCACTTCTCATTTTCCTGCCACCGTCAACTATGTAGCCAAAAACTAGCCCCGCCACTATTCCTCTCGTCACCCCTTTAATTTCACTGCCCTTCTTCCCACTCCCACTCACTCTCACCAACACTCCTCTCGGCCTATCTCATCCTTCAAAGGTAAATTCCAACCGTGTCGGGTCCAAGGCCAGTATGTCTCCCAATGTCCTATTTTCCGTCACCAATTTCCAACTGCTTTTCCACCTTCTCAATCATCCCACCTATCTATCATACCTTCTTTTGCCCAACCTCATGTAGTTGCTCAAGGCTACCAACCATCGGTTCCTCGTGCCTATGCTGCCAACACTACTGATTCCTCTTCCTCTAGTTGGCTCCTTGAAAGTGGTGCTTCTCATCATGTCACACATGACCTTGATAACCTTGCCCTTCATTCACCCTACGATGACACTTAGGAACTGATTATTGGAGATGGTTCGGGCCTACCTATCTCTAACACTGGTTCAACTTTTTTCCTTACTCCTACTACTCAATTCCATCTTCATAATATTCTTTATATTCCCTCTGTTTCTCAAAATATTATCTCTATCTCCAAGTTCTGTCAAGATAACAACATCTTTATTATTTTCTCACATAATTCCTATCTTGTGAAGGATCTCTACACTGGGGCACTTCTTCCTTACGGCACAACTAAAAATGGCATCTATGAGTGGCATCCCACCAGTCTAACTGTCCATTCTGTCCGCCTATCCTCCACCATCGACTGGAACCATCGTATAGGCCATCCATCCTATCCTATTCTTTGCCATCTAAGCAATGTCTTTCATTTAGATATTCCTAAGTCTACTACATTTCATTGTAATTCTTTTGATTGCAATAAAAGTCACAAATTGCCTTTTCATCACAATACCATTCATTCTCATGGCCCTCTTGATGTTATTTATAGTGAAGTTTGGACCTCCCCAATGCTCTCCCATGTTGATTACAAATACTATATCATCTTTGTCGATCATTACTCTAAATGTGTGTGGTTCTTTCCTATCAAACACAAGAATGATGCCACTGCCACCTTTATCAAGTTTAAGCTCCAAGTTGAAAAATTCTTCCAACGCCCCATAATTATAATTTTTAGTGATAATGTAGGTGAATATGTTGGTCTCACTCCTACTTTAGCGTCTCATGACATAACTCATCTCACTTCCCCTCCCCACACCTGAACACAATGGATACTTAGAACGTCGACATTGAAATATTGTCGAAACCGGCCTCTCCCTCCTCACTCATTCCTCTATGCCTCACATGTATTGGCCATTTACATTTACCACTGCTTGCTATCTTATCAACCGTCTTCCTACTCCTACTCTTTCCCTCTAATCACCTTACTCTAAGCTTCATGGTCAACAACCTAATTACCTCAAACTTCGAAGTTTTGGATGTCTTTGCTATCCACGGCTCTGTCTTTATACTTCTCACAAACTTGATCCTCGCTCCTCTCCTTGTATGTTTGTGGGTTATTCTGCTACTCAAAGTGCATACTACTGCCTTGATCCTACCTCTCACAAAATCTATGTCTCACGTCATGTCAAATTTATTAAACATGAATTTCCCTTCTCCTCTTCTTCTTTGTGTTAACCATCGCACACATCGATGACACCTCTGCATGGTGTGATATTCAGCTCCCTATCCTCTCTAATCCCTCCACTGTACCTAAAACCCCAAATCCCCCCTCCAACCATCCTGCTCTGCTTTCACTAGTTGCCTCCTCCATCTCTCCAAATACAGCTTCTTTATCGTCCCCTACCTCTATCCCTCCTCCTACCTCTTGGCTCGTGACGAGATTGTAGAATCAAATTCGCTAGCCTATTACTAAATTAAATCTTCACATCTCTCTATAACCCCCATCCACCGAACCTACTACTGTCACCTAGGCACTTAAGAATCTGACTTGGCATGCAGCCATGCAAACTGAGTATGATACGTTGCTAAAGAATCACACTTGGGATCTTGTTCCTTCTTCCCCCTCACAAAATCTCATCGGTTGCAAGTGGGTTTTCTGCACAAAATACAACCCGGATGGCTCCATTGCTCATTACAAGGCTCTCTTTGTGGCCAAAGGATTCCATCAACGACCCGACCTGACTACACAGGAACCTTTAGTCCTGTCGTTAAGCCCGCAACTATCCGTACAATTCTATCCATTGCCATCTCCTCTGGGTGGTCCCTCCGTCAACTTAATATTAAAAATACCTTTCTTTAAGGCTCCCTTATGGAGGATGTCTTCATGGTACAACCCACTGGTTTTGTTAGCCAATCTTATCCCACTCATGTCTGTAAATTTCATTAAGCGCTCTATGGCCTTAAACAAGCTCCTTGAGCTTGGTACAATAAGTTGAAAACCTATCTTTTTGTCTTCAGTTTCACAAATTCTATCTCCGAATCCTCCCTTTTTATTCTTCACCTTGCTCAAAGTATTATTTATCTCCTTGTCTATGTTGATGAAATAATTGTTACTGGATCAAATTATGGCCTACTCACTACCTTCATCACCAAATTCTCCTCTTGTTTTTCCCTTAAAGATCTAGGATCTCTCTCGTACTTCCTTATTGTTGAAGTACTTCCTCACTCTACTGCCATCTTTCTTAGCCAACGTAAATACATTCTGGACCTTTTAGCTCGTGCCAATATGTCCTCTTCCAAACCTGTCCCTTCTCCCATGGTCTCCCATCCCCCTCTCTCTCTACATATGGGAATACCTATAGTCAACCCCATCGAATACCGAACTCTTATGGGAGGTCTTCAATATTTATCTTTAACCTAACTTGATATCTCCTTTATTGTCAACAGGTTGTCTCAGTATATACATAAACCCATTGAAGATCATTGGGCTGCTCTTAAATGTCTCTTACAGTACCTCGTTGGAACTACTACTCATGGCCTACTTCTTCATCGTGACTTATCTGCATCTCTTCATGTCTTTACTAATGCTGACTGAGCTGGTGACAAAGATGACTACATCTTGACCAATGGTTATATTGTTTACTTAGGACGTAATCCGATCACCTGGAGTTCTTGTAAACAACGTACTCTTGCTTGTTCATCTACTGAAGCTGAATATAAAGCTGTAGTTGCAACTACTACTGAAGTCCTATGGGTTTAGAACCTTCTTCGTGAACTTGGTCATTCCCCAAGCATAAAGCCAATCATCTATTTGTTCGAGAAAACGTTCAACGTCAAATCCTTTGTGTATCATACATCTCTAGCAATGACCAACTAGCGGATGCTCTTACCAAGCCTCTTGCTTGTACCTGGTTCCATGAGCTAAAATCCAAGATTGGTCTCACTAGCCGATTGTCCATCTTATAGGGGCATGATAGAGAATCATAATATCTCTCAAATTAGCTGTAATTATTCTTATAACTATCCCTTGATTTACTCTTTCTTATCCTCTTTGATTCTTTCCTCTTAACTAGGATTGCAACCATATTTAGGTTAATTAGTCGTTATCCTTGTACGTGAATATATACCTTGCCTCTGTTAATAGAATTTCAAAAAGCTTTTCAATCACTATCAATTGCTTTGTCCTTTATATATATATATATATATATATATACTTGCAATAAATCGAGTGCGTGATATAATATGTATGTATTCACCGTAACGATATATATATACATATCAATATGACTATGTATGTCTACATGTGGTTATTTATACCAGTGTTGAACTTTATTTACTCTGCTGGTACAAATATGATAATTATAAGTAGATATGAACTTACCTAATAAGTGCTTTCATATGTTAGAACTTTGCAATATAGGTTTAACTCTTAATATACCTATTAAATTAGAAAGGAAATATCTCAATCAGTGCTACGTAGGAGTTATTGGACTCAAATAATAATCTAGGTATAATCCAGATTGGTAAAGTAATTTAATTATGCAATTTGGCTATTACTCTTATTCTTGCATAAACTTTTTGTGATTTTTAATTCATAAACCACTGAAAATCTCACTATAGTTACTTAGAGAAAAATGATCAGTATAAATTTTGGAAATTGTAGAAAATTTTCTATAATAGTGGTTGGAAAAGTCGTTAGAACAATACGTTTGGCAACCAGAATATTTCTCTGATCACTAGAATATGACTTCTGATCACCGAATAATTTTCAGTCTTAGAATTTAACAATTTTTATGCCAAATGAAAGTTCTTGATGAGTAGAACAACTTTTTCTAATGCAATATACTCAAATTCTTAATAGATTTTAAATTCTTAACTTCTTTTTTCGTCAATAGGCGACAGTTGATGATGAGACCATAAGACTTTTGATCTTGACGTCAAGACGAGTCTATTAGTGGTGGTGGTGACTGACAACAAAAACCAGAAGTAACGATTCGACGATTAATATTTTTTTACTATTTTTTTCCTCGATTTTTGTGATAATTCCAGCAATGATGGTAGCTGAAATGAATATGGTTATAATTCGTTAAGAGAAAGAGATTGGTACATAAAACTGACAGAATTGTGTCACCGATGGTGAAGAATGGATAAAGAGAAGGAATTCATAAATAATAATATTTAGGAAGGTTAAGATGAAAATAGAAAAAAATAGAAGATATATATATATATATATATATAAATATATGTGCTGGTATGTGGTGTTACATGAAGACATTTAGCTGCTGCAAAATTGTGCTTCAGAAAATATCCTGTTGATGCTTGTTCCATGAACTCAATAAAACTTCAACATATTTCTAGCTAATGAAAACGAACTCATGTTTAACACACAGATCCCCTTTCTTCATGAAGTAGTTATGACGAAGAGGCTGACGTCCAACTCCTTAACTGCTTTTTTATCAAATAAATGAGAAGACCGTTTACAGGCTCGAAAGTATCATCAACCTTTTCCAGATGATAAAAAGGATGAAGAGAAGTCAAAAGGTCAACACAAATTAGTCAGTTATGCCTGTATCTATCAAATGATGATAAAAAGGATGAAGGGAAGTTCAATGGTCAATACAATTTTGTCAGCTATGCTTGTATCTATCAAATGATACTTTCATGGAAAGCCGTTGAAACCATTGTAAAGAAGAGAAAAACAAATATAAAATGAATAAATTAGTCAAATCACTGAGGTTATGGCACTTCACTTTTGACAATAAACATATGGTTTTCAAGTTTCCTAAAAATGAAAAGAGAGATCAGAGTCTTGCAATGCCATTAAGATTAGAAATATTACTAGATATCAAACACAGACTTTTTGAAAACTTCAACTCTGAAGTCTGCATGTATGAACTAATGGTTTAAATTATCTAAAGCATTTATATTTCTCAATGCTCTGAAAACTCAAACTTCAGCTGCATAAAAATTTTCTTTTATGCGCGAATTGTTTCTCTTTATATTCCCTTAACATGTGCAAATATTTCAACATAGACAAAAAGAACTTTGTCCTGCAAAAGTAAGAAGAGACGATCTTGAAGGCCATTTTTTTGTAGCAGTCACCTCTGCCAGATGCTTCACTAGCAAATGGAGTCCTGCCACCACCCCAATTTGGTTTCAGTTTTGTTCATTCATCTACTTTTTTTCTTTTCTAAGAACATAGCATGGCTGCAAGCTAACAGCTTGGGAAATGAGACTGATAAACTTGCCTTGCTGAAATTCAAAGAAGGTATAACGAACGATCCATATCTAGTCCTGAACTCCTGGAACAGTTCTCTCCCTTTCTGCAACTGGTATGGGATTACATGCAGTCATCGGTATCGGCGAGTCATATCCTTGGTGTTGAAGGGACAGAATCTCTTTGGAGCAATATCACCTTACATTGGCAACTTGAGTTTTCTTAGGTCACTTGATATCCAAGGTAACAGGTTGTCAGGTGAAGTTCCACTACAAGCTGGTAAGCTATTCAGACTGCAGCATGTCCTGCTTAACAACAATTCATTTGAAGGCCAAATTCCCGACACTTTGAGCAACGTTTCCCAACTAAGGACAATAGACTTATCAAAGAACAATTTTACTGGAAATATCCCTTCAAGCTTTGGTTCCTTAATGATGCTTAAGGTGCTCATTCTTGGTTCAAACAATGTGGCAGGAGAGATCCCTCCTTCCCTTGGAAACATTTCCTCACTCACTAACTTCTCTGTTTCCTTCAACAAGTTGTTGGGAAAAATTCCTGCAAGCTTTGGTCAATTAACAAGATTAACCTTTCTGGATATTGGATCCAATGAACTGTCCGGAGAGATTCCTGCTTCACTGTTCAATATCTCCTCCATCACGAACTTTATAAGTTCAAGCAACAAACTTCATGGGAGTCTTCCAGACACTGCAGGGCTCAATCTCCCAAATCTAAGGCAATTTAGTATAGGTGGAAACAAATTTTCAGGTTCTATACCATCATCATTATCTAATGCTTCTTTACTACAGATACTAAATATCCCTGTCAACAATTTTGTTGGACAAGTACCACGAAATCTGGGAAATTTGAAAAATATGTGGTGGCTTGATTTTTCATTCAATAACCTAGGAGGCGATTCTGCAAGTGACTTGGCTTTCTTAACATCTTTAAGAAACTGTAGCCAGCTTCAAAGCCTGGGTTTTGGTTATAACCATTTTGAAGGTGTTTTACCCGATTCTGTTGGCAATTTGTCAATTAAGCTCCGGGAACTTTACCTTGGAGGCAATCAATTCACTGGAACCATACCCTTGACACTGGAGAAATTTATCAACTTAACCATACTGGGTATGGAGAGCAACCATTTCACAGGTCCACTTCCATCATACTTTGGAAAGTTCAGCAGGCTACAGGGATTGGATTTATTTCAGAACAAGTTGTCAGGTCAGATACCATCCTCTATTGGCAATCTCAGTTACTTGTCTATACTCTACTTATTGAAAAATGACTTTGAAGGAACCATTCCTCCAGCTATTGGGAACTGCCATAGCTTGCAAACTCTACACATTTCTGAGAACAAACTCACTGGACCTATACCACCAGAGATTTTTGGTCTCTCTTCCTTGTCAAAAGCACTGAACTTATCGTTTAACTCACTCACTGGCAGCCTGCCAGAAGAAGTAGGAAAACTAGCAAATGTAAATCTGCTGGACTTTTCAGAAAATAACATTTCAGGTGAAATTCCTAACACGATTGGAGATTGTCAGAGCCTGGAATATCTGTATCTGCAAGGAAACTCCTTTCAAGGAAACATGCCTTCATCTTTGGCTTCGTTGAAGGGTCTACGAAGATTAGACCTATCTCGAAATGGCCTAACAGGACAAATTCCAAAGGATTTACAGGGCATTCGGTTCTTGGAATTTCTCAACATTTCTTTCAATGACCTTGAGGGTGAGGTTCCAACAAGAGGAGTATTCGCAAATTCAAGTGCCGTATCCTTGATAGGTAATGGGAAGCTTTGTGGTGGAACGCAGGAATTTCAGCTACCAAAGTGTCCCACCACAAAACCAAGGAAAGGAAAGTCCCTTGCTTTCAAGCTTGCAATAGTAATTCCTTGTGTTGTTTTAAGCATCCTTCTAATGTCAGCTTTTTTAGTTTTTCTAAGGAAAAAACCTAGAAAAGGATCTTTTTCTGAAACTATAACCATGGGCAAGTTTGTGATGGTTACTTACAAGGAACTCTGCCAAGCAACTGATCAATTCTCATCCTCCAACTTAATTGGGTATGGTAGCTTTAGCTCAGTGTACAAGGGAATTTTGAGTCAGGAACAAAAACCAGTAGCTATCAAAGTTCTGAATCTTCAGAAGCAGGGAGCTTCCAAGAGCTTCATGTCTGAATGCAAGGCTCTGAGAGCCATCAAACATCGAAACCTTGTCAAAATCTTGACTTATTGTTCAAGTCTGGATAATCAAGGTAATGATTTCAAGGCTCTAGTGTTCGAGTTCATGCCTAATGGTAGCTTGGACAACTGGTTGCATCCTGACTTTGAGAGCCAAAACCAATCAACGAGACTAAACCTTCTTCAGAGACTGAATATCGCAATTGATATCTCATCCGCGTTGCACTATCTCCATGATCAATGTGAAACTGCAATAGTACATCGCGACCTGAAACCAAGCAATATTCTTCTTGACAACAACATGGTTGCTCATGTAAGTGATTTTGGTCTAGCTAAGCTCCTCTCCGCCATCAGTGATGTATCTGAAAGTACAGCCAGCACAATTGGGCTCAAAGGAACCATTGGCTATGCAGCTCCAGGTATGGACTCCCTGTCTCCACATGGTACCAATATATGCATTGTTAACTATTCAGGTAAACATTTAAGCAAAATGAAACAGAAAAAAAATCTCTTATAAAGGGCTTTAACTTTCTTTATCAGATTCATTGGAACTTCCATGTATACTATAGCATCATTCCTCTTAAAATTTTTGGAATCAACTCTGTCAAACTAACAATAACACTGTAATATGTTTATGTCATATTTACCAGTCCTTTTGAAACAATGGCAAGGTTTTGTCAGCAGTTAAAAAGTTCCTGTTTTATGGTATGATTTTAGAGTACGGTATGGGAATAGAAGAATCAAAAGATGGTGATGTGTACAGCTATGGCATCCTCGTCTTAGAAATGTTCTCCGGAAGACGACCGACTGATGAAATGTTTAAAAACGGTTTAACACTTCACAATTTTGTGAAGTCGGCATTACAAGGTGGTCTTAACCAAGTTGTGGACCCAAGTCTTGTCGATACAATTTCACTGGAAACAAGAACAGATGCTAATGAAGCTGCAGAAGAAGATAATACTGACCAAGAAATAGAAGAAAGCAGCTTCAATAAGAAGAGAAACTATGCGATTATGCCACCTGAGGTGCACAAGTGTTTACTCTCAGTCCTTGAGATTGGTCTGGCATGCTCTGTGGAATCACCTAAAGAAAGAATGAATATGGGAGATGTTAACAGACAACTACATTCGATCAAGAAGGCTTTCCTGGGAAACTAGGCTTAACGGATGCTCACCAAGCGTCAGACATTTGATCATGTCCCAATGCTTGTTCACTGCATGTATTAGGCAAATACGGCATAGTAGTATATTTTGTATCAGTGCTTGTAAGTTGTAACAATAAGAAGAAAATAACACTTACAAACTTGTACTGTAGTAGATATGATTGTAGACATGTTTTCTTATTTTGTTCATATGTTTTCTTATTTTGTTCTTTTTAAGGTTTCAAATGTGAGAATGGTCTGCTCCTCCTGTGATGTAGTTAGTGTGAAAAAGTTGTGATTTTTATCCACTTTTTGAAGCTTCGTGGGGATTTTACATATGGAGATTTCGTTCCATTCTTGGTTGATTGATCTTATTCCTAGATTTGGTTTTCTCTTGGTATAACTGGTTTCTGTCTTGTATGATCTTCTGGGAATTACTTTTTGGAGTTCTTTAGTTGAATTTCTAATACACAATTGCAATATCATTTTGCTTTTCATTTCATGTTGAATGTATCAATAAATTCGTTACAACGACCTGTGGTTTTTACTAATCTGATTTCTTTCCCATTAGCAAATAAGCTTGATGTACTGTTTGAATTTCATTTTTCAAAGCTCTGATTTGAATTTTCATTCATAGACTCCAAGCAGTTGTTAATGGCTTAATGCTATTCTCTGCTATCTGAATTTAAGTTCTTGCAAATACCTATCTGATTCTTGTTGTTTCTAATTATGGGAAATGATTCAGTTGTCTGAGCTTGAAAGATAAAAAAGAAATGCTTGTTTCTTCTTTTATGATACGGATATAATATATTGGCCAGTTTCTTTCTTTTTTTTGTTTTGTTTTGTTTTCCCTCATTGTAACATGTAAGACTGCTCTCAACTGGAGGACCTGAAGCAATAGGCTCTGCTTTTATCACACTTTTCAATAAGATATACCATGTACTAGTGTATTCAACTCTTCTTACTCATTGTTGCTGAAACTCGACCTGATTTACTTTCACTTACTCTCTTATTCTTTTTTTCTTAAGAAATTCAAATGCATCATTATTCAACCTGCCATTTTGTAGGGGCTAAATAGTTTGCAGAACCTGATGTGGAGGAGAAACCAGTAATGGCAGCAAATGGAATGAGGAAGAGAAGGATGCTGAGAAACTATACATTGAGCAGAGGAAGTCATATTAGTCTCGCTTTGACAGGGTTCAAAATTTTTACCTGTATTTGGCCCTGGCTAGTAAGAAACTGACATTTTCACTGTTTCCAATTCAAGCCTTGGATCAAAGGATATAAGATCCAGGCTGCATGCAGATAAATAATTAAGAAAAAAGTCTCTATTATTAAACTTAAGTTTAACTATTGTCTTGGTGACAAGCTTTATCAAGTTGGTATTGTAATGGAGTTCATATGACCATTCACTTGAGAGACATAGATCCTTTCCTTTTAAAATTGCATAAAAAGAATACACCTTATTGCACTAAATAGTAAATACAGAAGGAAAGTTTCAGAAATCTTACTGCCCAAAAGAGATGAAGTGAAATGGCAATAATGAAGCTATCACACCTCAACCAGCACTGCCTACCCCATCTATGTGCTGAAACAAAAAGAGAAACCATGAATATTGTAAATTGAATACTTTGCATGTTCTGCAGTAACTTGCCATTCTGAATAAGCTTTGGTTTTTGCTGATTGAGGATGAAGAAGCTTAATCCTCCATTATAGTTTTGCTTTGATAAGCTTAGTTATTAATCCTGCTATTGATTTTGTTTGGAATGGTTAATAGACTTCTACTTTTACCTCTTTAATTTAAAAGTGAAAATAGATTTTCAAGAGAAGAAAATACTTATTTTGATTAATATTCTTATTTTTATTCTATAAAATTATAATTTTGTAATTTGATTTAAAAAAAATACCGCAACTTTAATTAAAATATACAACAACTTTTTCATTAATTATTTTCATAACTTTGGTCAATGTTTAATTTGCCACGTAGGTAGATAGGACATTGACGTTGACCCTTTCATCTTTAGCATCCACGTGTTTTCTCCTCTAAGATGCCACCTTTCCTTTCAGACCTTTAACATATCAATCATCTTATCAAAGACTTTTAAAATATGTTGAATTTGAAATTTTCAAAACAATATTTATTTTTTGAATTAGATGGAATATGAATTTAAAACTATTGGAAAAGAATAATTTTTAATTATTTATGTATTTCATCCTCTATTCATGTCATAATAAAAGGTTAAAACGCTAAAATAATTAATATTACAAATTCATTGGAGAGCGATCTATAAACAAAGTCTTTCATACGTTTAACAGATCAATCATCTTATCAAAGACTATAAACTATAAAGTCGTCTTTACACTGGTGTAATTAGGTGCAGTATCGTGGCCCTTCAATCTTTCACAACCACCATTTTCTCTTGGCATCTAAAGTCATTCATTAGAGGAGATTTGTTTTTTTCTCAACAGTCTGAGTGGCTGCAAATTTCCCACTTTTTTCTTTGTTTGACGGCAAACATAATAAAAGAATTTCCAACTAGTAATAAATTCGTTACAATGACATAACCTATGGTTCTTACCAGTCTGGTTTCTTTCCCATTCGCAAATAAGCTTGATCCAGTGTTTGAATTTCATTCTGCAAATCTGTGATTCGAATCTTCATTATTGAGTTGTGTGAGCTTGGATATCAAGGAAAAGCTTTTTTTCTTCTTCTATCTTCTAATATTTATCATAAGGATAAACTATATTTGCCAATGTCCTTTTTTTTTCCCCCTCATTGTAACACATAACACTGAAAATGAAAAGAGAGATCAGTGTCTTGCAGTGCCAGTAAGATTAGAAGCATTACTAGATATCAAACAGCTTACTGAAAATTTCAACTTTAACGTCTGCATGTATGAGCTAATGGTCTAATTATCTAAAAGTTTATATTTCTCAATACTCTGAAAACTTAAGATTTCAGCTACGTAAAAAAATTTTATTCACGGATTGTTTCTCTTAAGTCACATAATTTTTAAATATTTATAAGGTTAAAAAAGGCTACCACTTTGCTGGTTTTTCTCGCTTCACGAAAATAATTGAAAAGTTTGAAAATTCTTGGAGACCACAGGACGCGGAGAACTTTAATTTCCAATCTTTGATTAAAGTTCTCCGTGTAGTTTGGTCTCCAGTCAGGCAACTGTTCGACAATAACTTCCAGCGTTTTAAGATTCCTTTGGTCTTCCAACAGGCAGAGTGGCAGCTAATTTCCCACCTTGTACGACCATACTCTGAAGCCAAATGAATCTTTATACTACAATTATCTCTTCATTTGCAAGTCTGCAAGTGATCCTTTTACTATCTTTCAACTTTCAATGCTGTCAGGCAAATTCTTTAGGGAATGAAACTGACAGGATTGCTTTGCTCCAACTCAAGAGAGGGATATCCAACGACCCTTTTGGAATCTTGAACTCCTGGAACGATTCCTATTCCTTCTGCAACTGGTATGGAATCACATGCAGTCGTCGACATCAACGAGTCACGTCCTTGAACATAACTGGGCAGAAATTGGATGGAACTATATCGCCATTTATTGGAAATCTAAGTTTTCTCAGGATTCTGGAATTGAGTAACAACAGTTTTACAAGTGAGATTCCACGGCAAGTTGGCAACTTGTTTCGGTTAAGATACTTTGTTCTCAGACGGAACATTTTAGGGGGAAATATTCAAGCCAACTTGACTCATTGTACGAAGCTCGCAAGAATAGATTTTGCACGCAACAAGCTTGTTGGAAAAATCCCTGAAGTTATTGGTTCTCTTGTGAAGCTAAATTATGTGAGCCTTGTTCAAAACAACTTGACTGGAAAGTTACCATCTTCACTCGGCAATCTCACATTGCTCCAGACGTTTTATGCTGGACAAAACAATTTGGTGGGGGAGCTTCCTGTTGAAATAGGCAAATTATCAAGGTTAGAAGACTTCGAGATTTCAGATAACAAATTTTCCGGTACAATTCCTGAGGCTTTTTTTAATAATTCACGACTTTCATATTTTTTTATTGCTCAGAATCAAATTAGTGGGACTATACCATACGACATTGGCCTCAATCTCCCAAGTCTCACTCAGTTTGGCATTGGCACAAATAGAATATCTGGATCAATCCCGAATTCTTTTGACAATGCTTCTAAACTAGAGATAATTGACATTGGTAATAATACCTTTGTTGGACAAGTTCCAGTCACCTTGGCAAATCTGAAAAATCTTCAAAGGTTAAACCTCGAAATCAATTTCCTAGGAAGCAGATCAGCAAATGACTTGATTTTCTTAACATCCTTGAAGAACTGCACCAATCTGAATATCCTGTCCCTCTCTTTAAATAATTTCGGGGGTATTTTACCTGTCTCACTTGCCAACTTGTCTTCCAAGCTAAGTGCTTTAGTCCTTGCAGGCAATTATTTCACTGGAAGTATTCCCGGAGGTCTAAGCAAACTAGTCAACCTAAATCTTTTATCCTTCAGATACAACCTTTTAACTGGTTCTATTCCCTCTGAAATTGGAATGTTGTCCAACTTGGAAGCACTTTATTTAGACAACAATAGGATATCCGGCCAAGTTCCATCTTCCATAGGCAACCTCAGTAATTTGTTTGTTTTATACTTGTATGGGAATCATTTGGAAGGAAGCTTTCCTTCAAGTATTGGACGTTGCCAATCTCTGGGTCAACTCTATATTTCTTTAAATAGGTTTAGTGGGACCATACCCAAGGAGATACTAAGCCTGCCTGCCTTAAGTCAGTTGGTCATGTCACGGAACTCCTTTACTGGAAATCTACCAACAGAAGTGGGAAACCAAAAGCAGCTGAACTTATTGGATATTTCTGCAAACAATTTGTCTGGTGAAATTCCAACAACCAT
>JAOXYD010000002.1:10509570-10544447 GCA_028565735.1 Pinacopodium congolense
GGTAGGCTAGTGGTTTAATGATTTTGTAGCTTTGATATTTTCTTGTGGAGGCTTTTGTTGATATTTTTGTAAAATAATTTTTTGAGTGTTACATTTAATGGTATCAAAGCATAGGTATGTGGATTTGTTTATCAATTTTTATGGGCGTTACATGTTAAATAGGCCCTTTTCCTTTGTACCAGCAATCTTTTTCGAGATGATTATCTCTTTGACACACTTTATAAATAGGAAATTTCCCGTGCTTACTTAGTTCTTTAGAGTTCACAACAGCCTTCACTTTTCCAATCTTATTTCCACCATTCCTTGTCCATTATTTAGCAAGTGATTTCCCTTTAAACCTTTCTTGAAATGCCCTTCTATTTCTCCTCCTCCATCCCTTACACTTGATTTTTACTCTTGAGTTTGTAACTTACTAATTAGCTCGGCAATTGAAAGAGTTTTCAAGTTATAAGACTCCTTAATTGCAGAGATTTTATATTTAAACCTTGATGACAAACTAATAATAAGCATTTTCTCTACCACTTTCAAATCACTGTAATCTTTCATAAGGAGCCTCATCTTCTTTACAATATCTAAGAGTTTTTAGGAATACTCTTTTATTGTTTCTCCTTCTCTCATCCTTTGCATCTTAAACTCATGTTTCGGAGTTAAGAGTTTCACTATTTTCACCTTTTCACTACCTTCAAACTCAGCGTTTAACTTGTCCCATGCTTCCTTTGGAGTCTCACATGCCATTTTCCTAGCAAAGATCACATCTAACAAGGTTGAATGCAAGTAAGTAATAGGTTTTGGATTTTTAGTCAAATATTCTTCATGTTTCTTCAACTAAGCTAAGGTTGGATTAGCTTTTAAAGCAAGTGGATCTACATCGTTCTCCTCCACATCCCATAAACTTTGAGCCTTCAAGCATGCCTTCATCTTGATTTACCATATGTGAGTTTTCTCTGATAAAATTTGGAGTTCCCATGACTATAGAGTTGATGGAATCCATCCTTTTATCTCCCTCAAGTGCCATTATATGAAAGTATCAATAATAAAATTACACTCAGGTTTCAAGGCAGGAAAAAATTTACCTCAAGCCTTGCGAGCACAGAACAAATGATGCACAATAACTTATTAAATAGGCCAATTGAAATTCTAGAGGCCAAGGCCAACTGTAGATCCTACCGTCAGGTCAAAGAATTTTTACCCTATTATATCCACACCTTGAATACACACCCCTACTCCTCGTGCTCTTTTTGTCCACATATTCTTTCCACCAAATTTTCATACTTACTGTTAAAAAAGCTTTTAAGGTTGTTCAAGGTACTAAACCTTTACTTCGTAATTACGATCAAAACACCACTTTTGATCCAGTAAAATTCATCCAAGATGCTTGCATATAAGATGAGTTATGAAGGTTGTTTAAGTTGTGGAAAATTTTGAAACAACTTGTATAAAGAGTAAGGAACTAACAAAATATAAGGATATGTGAAACTTTTACTGCCACAAATATAGAGTACTATAGCACATAATAACTTATAACATAGCTAAAGTCTTCACACATATATATAGCCTTCAAGTTTGTGTAAAACTAATAAGATAAGATAAGACATTTGAACTTAAAATGATAGTTATAGCTACTCATGTCCAAATAAACAACCAACTAAAGGCTTATCCAATCCACCTATAACATGATCATCTTGTCGGTGCCTTAGGCATAAAAAAGGAAACAAAAAAATGAGGTAAAATTATTTAAAAAATGCCTCATATTCAATTAGGTTACACAACAATCAATAGTGGTTTTAGGGGATTTAAAGGTGCTGTTGAACTCTTCACCAAAGTCCCATTGAGCACCTGTCTAACTCCACCATTTGTATATAAATGCTCATCTTCATGCCACCTCTTTAATGCTTCTCGTACCTTGTAATCCAAAGCTTTCATGCATGGTAAGAAGGGTCTCACAAACCTATTACGCCAAAAGAATGTATCGACATAAGATCCATTATGATGTAGTGATGGTTCTGTCATGAACTATCAAATAATAAACCTAACTAACCTAACTATATAGGAAAGGTGAGTTAAGGTTGAATCCACAGGAAATTAGAGGATACTTCTATTTCTAATGTTTTAAAGAAAAACAAAACCAAAAACCCCTGAAAGCAAAAAGGACTAAGATAACTAGGGCGCACAAAAAAGGCAAACGCAGAGCAAAACACAATAAACAAACAACAATAACAAAGAAATCGTCTAAAGGTATTGTCGAGATTTTAGGATAACTATTGATCCTTGAATTTTGATAAAAGGTTCTCTAACAATGGTGTTAGCCTATAGGTTCAAACAAGCTGTTAAATACTCAGTTCCTCTAACTTAGGTAAATCTAACAAGCTCTAGAAATGTCCCTATTTTCACTATAACCTAGAACAAACTATCTAAATTTAATAGTAAAGACGAATTAGGTACTAAGGAATTAATAACTTAGGCCACTAACTTGCAAATTTGGAAAGTGTAACATAAAAGGTATGGAACCCTAGACTAATTGGTTAAGTATCCAAATAAAACCAACTAACATGTTGCTACTTTTTGGAATTCGCTAAGGACAATTATGTATCACATGCTCAATCCTAATATTTAAATTAGGAAATTACCTAAAGGGTGATCAATCTTAAAGATTCTACCTAATTCATGACATTTAACTAAGATTCTAAACTAACCTAGCCTAAAAGCACCAAATCAATTCAAAACAAATTCCATTCTCATAATTAATCATCTTTCATCCTTCCTATACCTTCAAACCCTTAAACACCTAACCACACATATTTAAATCAACCAAACACAAGGATTAAATAAGTACAAACATACTTAATTAAATTAAAATAAGGCTGGAAAATTAAAAACACCAAAGAAAAAGCACAATTCAACATTTAAACTAACACAAACACAAATTACTTAAACTAATAATCAATTAACTAAAACTTAATTCAACTAAAATAAAACTAATACTTTAAATAAAAATTTCAACATATATAAATTGAACAAACATTGAAATATAAATAATTAAAACCATAGAACAAGCACAAAAAAACTAATCACCAAATATAAATTAACCAAAGACATTAATAATAAATGAAAACTTAGGAAATAAAACTTAACACTTGACAAAAATAAACATAATAACATAACAACTCAAAGGTTAATACATAAGAAAACAATAAACACAATGAACCAAGACCAAGTAAAGCATTCGGATTTGTAAACAAAGAAAGCAAGTATTCAAATGTAAGACAAAAGAAAGCAAGGAAAAAGAAAAGAAAACTGAAGTTATAGCAAAAAAAAAAAAATTAAAAGGTGGTGGATGAACAGTGTTTTAATTCAAATTAAATGCAAATGGTGGCTAAGGCTATAAGGAGGTGTTGCACGATTCTCCTGGGAAGTAAGTTAAGTGGGGCTATCCATCCAAGCTCCAAGCTCCACATTTTTGCAGCCCCAACCTCACATTTCTGTAGCCCTCTCTCATGTTTTTGTAGCCCTTTCTATCTAGTGCCGACTAGCCCTTAATGGAAAGCTTCCCTCCTGTGTTTAGGGCTACGCCAAATTCCTTTAGCTCCCCTCTCCAAACGCTATTGTTTTTTCCATGGAAAGCTCCATCTGCTATGCATATGTCAAGCTTTTTAAGCTTGTTTTTTCCTCTTCTTCAAGTGATTTTTGCTCCACTTTAAGCTTTCTTTTGCTATGCCATTTTTCTCCACTCCTTAAAGCTTTTACTTTTTGTTTATTTTACTCATTTGTTTTCTAAACTTCATACTTTTAGTTTGTATTTGTGTTTCATTATTATATCTACTTGAAAATTCCAAAACAAAGCAAATTAAGCATTTAAACACAAAAATAGGATTGAGATCAGATTAAAAAGCATATAAAAATGTAATATATTTCAATCCTATCAAATACCCTCATACTTGAGCCATTGCTTGTCCTTAAGCAATGATTTAAATATTCTACTCAAGCAATCTCAATCCAAAGTTAAGAGCTAATTGAGTATAAATAAAAACAAATTCATGCCTTAAATCTAGGTCACAAATCTCAATTCTTTCATAACTAAAAACTTGGTTAATCACATGCAAACACGCAAAGTTAGTAAGCAGCAATCCCAAATGTATAATACCAAATGTTCAAGCCATTTTGCATAAGTCATAACATAAATATAGTCAAGGGTATTCAAAATACACAAAACACAACTGAAAATACAATAAAATATGAGTTTTGAGCAATGTATATTTGAAAAGTCATCTATCTTTTGGACGTGAAGGTGAACATTTTGTTGTAAACACCTCTGGTTACTAGGTTAAATCATTATCTCAAATGGTTAAAAGCACCACTCATAACTTCAACCTTAGAGAGTTTAGATTGAAGCCAGCGGAGTAAGAATAACCCAATACACAATAGCAAAAAAACAATGACAAAACTATTTACTCAATAACAAAAACAAATACGCACAAAGATAATTTTCTCTTTTCTTCTTCTTCTTCTTCTTCTTCTTCTTCTTCTTCTTCTTCTTCTTTTCCTTTTTTCCTTTTTCTTTTTCTTTCTTTTCACCTTTTTTCATTTTTTTTCTTGTTGACAAATTAGTTCAAACATCTCATTCAATATTCCTGTGATAAAATATACAAAATGTACTTCAACATCAAATATCATACAAATGGATCGCTAACCCATGCAAGGAACTCAAGAGAAAAAGAAAAATGAAAAATTTAAGGGTTAGAAATCAATTCAAAATCAATCATTGTTCACCAAATTAAAAGCATCAATTACTTTCAAATACCAAAATTAACTAACAACGAAAGATCAAGATCATTTAAAGTTATTATATTCAAATCATAACCATCTGAATCATAATAGTTCAAGTGCTGAAAAAATTTTAAATTACCCCACCCCTACACTTAAATGAGACATTGCCCACAATGTCTTAAAAATAATGAAAACACATGCATAAGAGGGATGAGAATAGAAGTACGCCCCTAGATTAATGAAGCCAAGTGGAGCTTGACAGTAAAACTTGGAGCTTCCTTGTTAAAGAATAATATACCTCAACTTCCACCTACAATCAAAACACACACAAAAATAATAATATTAAAACACACAAAGCAAACTAACCAAAAGATATTTACAAAAGAGAAAAGCATGAAAAGAAAAGAATACAGAAGGGGTACCTCCCATCAAGCTCTTAGTTAAGGTCATAAGTTTGACTCTTGGCATATTCAACGTCATCTATTGTCGAATGGATACTTTAACCTGAAAGGAAGCATACTCAAACTTAGAGATGAGTTTGGAGTAACTTCCTTGAAAGCGGGCTCACAATCAGTATGATTCCTCACAGCTTCAGGGAGGTGGAACCGAATTGCATCCTCATCATGTTCCAACATCCACTCCCCTCTTTGGGCATTGGCCTTCTCCCAAGATGGCTTTCATAATTGATTAAGCAATGAGTGTGGAAGCACTACTTCCTACTTGTCACCTTCTAGCTCCTGCTTATTCACATACAACTCCTCTATGCATTTAACTTACTTCTGCTCCTCATTCTCCTTATCCTCCTGCCTCTCAAGCTCACTCTTCTTATGTCCTTCTTCTTCTTCTTCTTCTTCTTCTTCTTCTTCTTCTTCTTCTTCCTTCAACATGCTAGGAAAGCATATAGAAATGTGATTAGTAATACTGAAAGAAATACTACTTACTTGATGAGGTGTTTCATCCTCCATCTTTTCTAAGAACATTTCCCTTTCCTTAGTAGGTTCCTCTTTCTCTTGTTGTTCTCCACCATTTGGTAAAATCGCACATGTCATCTCCTCATGCCCTCTCTTTAGTTAACTAGGTGTATTTGAAGAGACTTGGTCTTCTAGGCTTACTATTACTTTGGCCAATTGGTTTACATAGTCTTCTAAGTATTTCAAGCCACTCTTTGTTTCCTGTTGAAACTGAAGAGTACTCGTAGCTAAGCTCTTTACAATTTCTTCCAATGGCATCCCATCAGCTTGTGGTAGTAATGTTGGAGGTGAAGGCTTGAATGGATAATGCAACTGACTCTAATAACATGGTGATGAAGAATTGAATCCATGTTAGGTCATTTCATATAAATAATAAGGATAATCCTCCTATTTCAAATGGTAACTCGGAGTGTAGGGATCATACCATTCTTGCTAGCACTTTTAGGAACTGCCAATCTCATAAAACCACTGCTCAGTCTACAAGGAAGGGCATATATCAATATAATGGTCTGAAAATGAACAAAAATCACATACCTTAATCCTTATGGTATCTAATGCAACTTGAGCAACTAACGGTGGGAGATTTGTTACTCGTTGTTCCAACTTTAAGAGAGAAGCAACCTCAATGTGATTATTAACATAAGAATTAATGTAAGAATGATCAGAATAAAAAGATCATTGAAAATAAGCCATTACTTGTGTAAGCCCTATGGCACCCAAAAGGGGGGGTTAATTGGGTATTAAAACTTTTTCGCAAATTTAAACTAGCAACCTAAATTAATTAGAAAACTAGAGGCAATCACTAAACCAAGATTCAACCGAAAATGGTATGATAGTGCAAATGTCAAAATAAATGCAATAGGTTGATATAAAGGAAAGACACAAGGAAATTTAAAGAAGTTCACCTACCCCAAAGATAGGCTACATCTCCTTTCCAACTACTTGTTGGATGATTCTATACTAATCAATCAAAACAAGTACAATCTTCTTTCAAAGTGAAGAGTAACCTTTACAATCTTACTTTCCAAGGGTGAAAAGTAACCCAACACAACAATCTTACTTTCCAAGGGTGAAGAGTAACCTATCCTAAATCTTTTCAAGGAAAAGAGAAACCTATACAATTCACAAATAACCAAAATATTCAATTCCCCCAAATTTAAGTAACTACATACACCTTGAAAGGTGTTTCACTCAATGCACAATTAAAATAAGGGCTTTAGCTTTCAATAAATGATATGAATGAATGATAGCAATGTTGCAGGAATTGAACATAAAAATGTGCATATGTTCAAGAAATATGATCAAAACAAGCCAATCACACAATCTGGACATTTTAAGCACTCTATGAATACTCAGCTCAAAACACAAATATAAGTGCTTAAAAATCAATCTAAAAATATTAGAGCACTTCTAACACCTTATGTGAACTAGCCACAACAAATTTATGCATCTAGAACTTATTTATATGATGAAAATCGTGATTGAATAAAGAATATAAAAAACTGGATAGTTTTGATGTCTAAATGAACTATTAAACACAAATGATGAAATATTCAGCCAAAAATTTGAAAATAAGTTTAATATAACTCCTAAGATCTTAAAAAAGTATAAAAAAATAATAACATACACAAAGAAATAGGTTAAGCAGATTAAAATCAAAATCAAACTTGAAACAGTGAAAACAGAAGCTATCTTGAAGTATATGAAATTTCTAGCTCAATGATAGCTTAAACATGTCTCAAAAATTCGAAATAAAGTTCAAAAACGATCTAGAGACCTTAAGAAATCTAAAAACGCTAATAACACGATTTTAGAAATAGGTTTGATCACCTAAAATCGAGATTTAAGCTAGAACAGTCTCAATAGAGATAGTTTTTATGTATTAATGTGTTCTAGCTTTAATCTGATGAAATAGCACTTCTAAAATGTAAAAGATGGATCAAATAAACTCTTAAACACTTAACCAAGATATCAAACACAATTTCACACACTCAAAAACAAAAATTGACATAAACAGATCGATTGAAAAGTAAGTACAAAGAAAATGTGCAGCTTGAGGCTTTTGAGAGATTAAGAGTGTTTGATCTATTTTTGGAGTGTCTAGAGGATCAAAATTCATTTCAAAGGAGTATATATAGTGTTAGGAGGCTTAAGGAGGGTTTTGGAGGGGTTTTAAGACGTTTGAAAGAGGACAAAAAGCATAAGACCCGAAAGGGAAAACTAGCCGCTAGAGTCTGACTCTTCAACGACACCCTCTAGGTTGATCAATGGCGTCGTTGAGCTAAGAATAGCCTTCCATTGATAGGTAAACTAATACAAACTTAATTTAACTAAGGTATTAATTGATTAGCTAAAACCTAATTCAGCAAAGTTCAAATTAATATTCTAACAAAAAATTCCAACACGTATTACTTGAATAAAAAATAAAATTAATTGAATCAAGACCTAAAAACAAGCACCAATTGTTAGTTACCAAGCATTAATGAACTAAGGACACTATAAATAAACAAAACTTCATGGAATAACACTTAATCCAAGCTGAATTTTAACCAAAACAAATATGAAAAATAAAAAAATATAAAACTTAAACAAGAAAGATAAAAGCTAGAAAATTGATAACTAATCTAAGAAATCAAATTCAACTCTTTATCTAATGAAAACTTAAGTTACTTCAATTAATAAGAAATTATCTAAAACTTAATTATCTAAGACTTAATTTAACACTTTAAATAAAATTTTCATATTTAAAAATTAAACAAACACTAAAATTTAAATAGATTAAAACTTGAGAACATGCATAGAAATTAACTACTAAACATAGGTGAACCAAATACTATATGGATAGTTGAAACTATATTAAATAAAACTCTTAAACAACTTAATAATTAATCAAAGTAAATTTGAAATTATCATTAAAATTTTAAAGCAAAACAATGTTCAAAGATTGGATAATAGAGTAATAAAAAAGGTTAAACCATACAAGAGAATTATCCTAGGTAAAACAAAGATTCGACCAAGGCAAGGAAAGCAAAGTAGTTCGAATGAATTATCAAAGATTTGGACAGCACAAGACATGGCATTACAACTTGAAATTAATGGGAAATCAACACCAAAACAAAAACAAATGTAAATAAATTAAACTTCAAACTTGAAACCATGAATCCATCCAAAAGAGCTTCAATTCCAAGCCATAAAGTTAAAGACAAGAACTGCCCACCATACTTCTCCCCTCCACCATGAATTCAGGTTCCACCAATGGCTGAATTGTCTTCAACAATTGATGTTCAGCCGAAAATCACTCTAAACCAAGTGGGGAAGAGGACAAGAGTAGCCTGATATGCCAAAAGAGGAGAGAGTCCCACCTTTTATTGTTGAACACACTCCTTTGTCTAACTGTCCCCACCTTTGTTCCCCATCTCACCAAAACTGTCCCCTTTTCCTTTTGTTTTGTGTTCAGCCTAAAAACTCCTATGTTCAACCACCACTCCTTCCTTTTTTGTCCTCTTATTCTCTATGTTTCTTATCAATTAAAACTCATGCATGCATGTCTCATTAAACGATATTGTTTAATGACTTGCTTTAGTTCTCTTAAGTGTTGCCATTTTATTTGATAGTTTGGACCTCTAATAGCCTTTTCTGCAATAATTCCCCCTATATATCTCCAATTGACATGAAATTTTGTATGCACGTTCCTAACATGATGATCTTACTCTCCATAAAATTTCAGATTAATCTGAGCTTTGAAAATTCTCCTAATGCATCCCTAAATCATCTGCACAAAATCTGGAATTCAAACAAGCTTGTCTTGATCTTTTCTTTGTAAATTTTTTCATGGCTAGTCATATGACCTTGAAATTTGGTGTGGAACCTCATATAATGATGTTTTAGGTCCTCAAATTGGTTCCACACCAATTCTAGTTCCAAATTTTTCTCAAAACATGGCCCTTTCAACTTGTATTCGTGCCTTAAGGTCAAATCTGCATGTAAATGCAAAAGGAACACAAATTAAGCATTTAAATAACAAAATAAGGATGAAATGGCATTGTAATATATATATATATATAAATACTAAAAATTTCATTCTTATTAATGGTAAAGGAACTTGTATGTTTTTTTTGTTACCATATAAATGAAAAAAAATATTTTACTACTATTAAATGATAATATTAAGTATTGGAGAGTTTTGTAATGTAATTATGTATTGGTTGTCTTATGTATGGAAGGTCTTATGTGTGGATGGTTGTAGGTTTCGTATAGGGGGTGTTACACTTATCCATTTTCAAACCAAATCAAAATATCATGAAACTCAAAATAAAATATAACATATCATAACAGATTACACATTTGCTTCAAAGTAAAACTCATCAATATTAGAACTGAATATGATAATATCAAAATAGAACTTGTCTGTAACAAAACAGAATTTGCTTATTTCAAAACAGGGCTCAGCTGTTTCAAAACAAAGTTTATTTATATCAAAACAAAGAATATAATAGAATACAAATTATGTTAGTCTGTTAATCCTTTATACATAAGTGGGTAACGGGACTAATACAGGAAATAAGGTGATCGATATCACAGAATATGAGAGACATATATCTTAATAATATGAGACACCGAAGTGTTAGTAACAAAAGATACTAAAGTGTCGGTAACATGAGACACCGAAATGTCACAAGAGCAGCTGCAGACCCTTCTAGGCATGCCTATGTACCCACGACTAAGACTTAATAGTATTAAAACAAAACGGGTTCATTTCAAAATTCTCATGTGAGGGACATATTGCAGCAATACAACCTTATTCCATTTTTTTTCAACTTAACATATTCATTGATTTCCAAACAACCTAACATGTCATATAATTACAAGTATGTGCAATAATCCATCAATATTGAATCATAACAAAGTATGTATATTCACACAAATAGAAAGCACTTCCATCACGATCTCAATTATCAAACTTCTCGAACACTTGATGGTCTGGAATTAACACAAAATCATCGTAAAAATTCCCAATTCACAAACATCCATATCCAATTCATAATAAATAAGCCTTTGAAATTCATTCATTCATGAACACTCCAAGCCATTATCGAATACCAAATAAAATTCATAACACACCTTAAACAAATCCATTTAAATCCTATTATATCAAATAAATTAACTTAACCTGATATAGCTCATCAATTGCCCAAAACCTCAATTTTTTTTTACCTTCCATACCATTTTTCACAATTTTATACTTTGACTAATTTGAGTTCTAAAGTTCCAAAAAATTAGGAAATAATATAAGGTTATTACATAAGGATTTGTCACAGGCAGTACTAGGAAAAGAAGCATAACTTAAGCTCTAGTAAGTTGTTTATCATGCCATTTTCACTGAGATTAAGCAAAGACCTATATCTATTATTTTAATGCTCTGAGTTGTTTCAAATTCATGCTCTAAAGATATGTAAAATAGATCAAAAAGTGAAACTAAAATTTCTCCCTGCACGAGGGTCTATCAAATCTAGTATTAAGAAAACAAGCATAACTCGATCTCTAGTTACTCTTTTATCAAGTCGTTTTCATTGAGGTCAAGTTAAGTCCTATATATACTATTTTTATTCTTTGAATTGCTTCAAATTCATACTTTAAAGATATGTAAAATAGATTGAAAAAGTGAAACTAGAATTTCACCCTGTAAAGGGGTCTGTCATAGGCAGTATTAGGGAATCAAACATAACTCGAACTCTAGTCACTCTTTTATCGAGTCGCTTTCATTGAGGTCAAGTTAAAACATATATCTAAAAAGTTTATTCTTTGGGTTTCTTCAAATTCATACTCTAAAGATATGTAAAATAGATTAAAAAAGTGAAACTAGAATTTCACCCTGTAAAGGGGTCTGTCATAGGCAGTATTAAGGAATCAAGCATAACTCGAACTCTAATCACTCTTTTATCGAGTCATTTTCATTGAGGTCAAGTTAAGACATATATATAAAAAGTTTATTCTTTGGGTTTCTTCAAATTCATACTCTAAAGATATGTAAAATAAATTGAAAAAGTGAAACCAGAATTTCGTCCTATCTTTAATCAGCTGCTTTTTATTTTTTTTTAGGACAAGTTTTTGGGTAAGTTTTGTATTACCATTCTGACATAGAAACTGAAGTTTTTAGGCAATATGTTCTTCTAAAAAAATTTTCCTCTGTGTATTAAGCTTCTAACGAAATAAAATTGATATACTTTAATTCATTATTCTGATAGTTAGACCCAAAATACTACAAACTGTTCTCAAACGTGGACAACAACCAGAACGCAACTTCAAGCCAAATTTCAAAACCCTTAGTGACAAAAATTATATTCGATTCCTTCATGAAAGTTGTGGATATATTTATCAAACATCAAACAATACATGTTCTAACATGATACCAACTTTATTATTCCCTTACCTCACTAAACTTCAAATCCAACTCCAATAATCCAACTAAACCAAGCTTCCAAACAACCAACACATGCAAAGCTTCCTAATCTTAATTATCCAAATTCCAGCAGAAATGGAGAGAAGATGGGAGGTTTTTTGTGGAGAGCAAAACAAGAATAAAGAAAGTTGGAATTACTCCAGCAGAAATTTGCTTCATCACTAGTTAGGTGTCACTAGCTTAAGATGCTATTTAACACTAATGTGTCATTAGTTTAAGATACCACTTAACACCAAGGTATGCAGCTCACTTGCCCACCATTTAAGTTTTCATTTATAAGACTTTAATTAGGCCATTTTCCCTCATATTATGCTGCCAAATATCACACATTGAATGATGCCAAATGTTAATGTATTAGCTATGCCAAATGTCACTAATTCATGGTCTTAGTCATTCTACTTTCCATCTACCAAACTTAACTTGTAACTTCATAATTTTCCTAGTCTAAATATACATTTAAATACTTCAATTCTCTAATGGCATCAATTAATTTCAATTTACTAACTGTAGTCCATCAATACCAAAATTCAAGTCATATGGTTTTCACATTCAAATCATAGCACAATTTTAACTCGTATCTCACATGTACTTTCATGAACATATATCATTTCAATTAAGGTATATTTTTGGGCCTTACATCTAAGGTGTTCCAATACTTATGAAGAGGGTGATGGATCAAGATCCACCATGTATTAAAGGTGGGCATGCGATTATCATGGTTATTCTCGTAATTTGCTTTGTATTTTTATAATAACAGAAAAGTTGTGAACTTTGATAGGGTTTTTCATTGATTCACAAAAGGATGGTGGACGCATGATATTCTTCATAAAATTTCTCAAATAATGCCATATCCATAAACTTTCACTCATCTCTAATTAAAGTTCAACAAAACATATTATAAATTTTACCTACTTTCTATTCTCAGATAAGGTCTTCATGTCTTGAAGAAATTTATCTTATTGAAATTATCCTAACTATGATTGTTAATACTTATGGCATGTGATTCTTAGATGTTGCATTTGTTATAATGCATGACCATTTCTTTAAAGGTCCTAGAATACATTCCTTGAGTTCTATCCCTGTGTACCAACTCTACTTGGTGTTGCATGTCAAAGGTCAATTTCTAAGATTCTATTGATAGAATTGTTAGAGTTGAATTTAAATATAAACACAACTGATTTTACAATAACACATCCTAAAGGCCTTTTTTTCCAATAGATTTTTGCCCAATAATTGATCATAGGGAAAGATGGCCTTTTCTCCATAAAAAAGCCAATAAGACATGATCTTTATTTATTAGCTCCATCTTTAAGAGCTTATGTAGGAGGGTGAATAACATTCGAACTACTACTAGGGGGCAAGTAAGTTAGTTGCGAGTTAGTTTTAAGTTCACCCACTACTTAGTTCCATGTGCTCCTAGTTAAGGTTAGGACTTAATCAAGAATCTGATTTCCCAAAACACTCTCATCCTTTAAAGTAGAAGCAAGTTAATTTATATGTAAAGGTGGGATGACTGCAACATCTTTTGAGGCAATAGATAGACTAGTTAGAATAAGATCAAAGTCTAGTGAGCTTCCAAACTTCTATAGGAGAGCCTTTAAAGGGGACCTAGAGGCTACTTGAAGAGGAGAAAAATTAGATGCAGTCCCTTGAATAGTCAAGGAGAAATCAGGGGAGCCCACCACCACATTACTATCAATAAGTGGGAAATGAAGCTCAAAAGAATTTCTTGTTAAAGGAAAAAAAATATGGGAATCAATTAGATACTAGTATACAAGTCAAGGAGAGAATAAGAAGGCATATATTTGAATGCAATAAAGAAAGCTTAGTCTAAACTTCTATAGGGGAGCTTTCAAAGGGGACCTAGAGGCTACTTGAAGATGAGAAAAATTAGATGCAATCCCTTGAGTAGTCAAGGAGAGATTTGGGGAGCCCATCGTTGTATTACTATCAATAAGCAAGAAATGGAGTTTTAAAAAATTTCTTGTTAAAGAAAAAAAAATGTAGGAATCAACTGAATACGAGTATACAGGTTGAAGGAGAGAACAAAGAAAGCATATATTTGAAAGCAATAAAGAAAGCCTAAGTTCACCTAAAAAGCTGGAAAAAAAAAGGTTGCATTGTACCAATGAAAATAAAAGGAACAACCAAGAACATAGTTGTTTAAAGAGATAGAATACCGTTCTCTCATCTTTTTTTTTTTTGGGCTATTCATGTTTTTTTAAAAAAATTAAATGACCGACGAATCGGCTATTAAAATATATTATAATAATATTTATTATTATATTGGTATTATTATTATTATAGAACTTGCTAAGACGAGTTATCTATCGGGTCTATGTTTTTTTTTTCAATGACAATAAAAATTTCTCCTAATGCTACATTCGTGTTAATTCACTCTTAGATGGTCTAGATTGCCAACTTAATCAACTAATCTTCAATAAAATTCCCATAAGATTTAGCTTCAGTTTTCAAGTTCATGCAAGGCAAGAGAGTCGACACTGTAAACAAAAGCATATTACAGAAGCATGTGGGTCGGGTCAATTAGATGGAGGTTTGGTACATAATAGGAAGAAAAAGAAATGGAAAAGGAAAAAGAAAGCAGGTGAGTCAAAACAAGCAGGTGAGTCAAAGCGATTGATTTGACTGAGAAACGCGGTCAGCATTTCAAACCCTTGCCGACTTAAGCATTAACATTCCTGGACAAACATTCAAAGTTCAACAATTCCAAACGTCACAACGCTCCCCTTTTCTCCGGCCTTTACATGGTTTTGACCACCTCAGCTTCTTACCTATATAAACGCCCCTTCAAACACCCCTTCATCATTCCTACTTTCCAACCCAAAACTCATATCTTCAGACTAAACTATCTCCATATCTGTACCTTGTTCAATTTCATTCCCCAAAAGGGATCACATCAATATTCATAGTACAGCCATGTATTTATCCTGGAGAAGAAGAGCAAGAACTGTCCATCGTGCCAACAACATCGAAAACAAGGAGCTCTTTACCGGTAGCATCTCCTCCTCCGCCATGGAAATTGTGATCCCAACTCATTTTCGATGTCCCATCTCCCTCGAGTTGATGAAAGATCCTGTTACTTTATCAACAGGCATCACCTACGATCGAGAGAGCATTGAGAGGTGGATTGAATTGGGAAACCAGACCTGTCCGGTTACCAATACTGTGTTGTTGAACTTCGATCAAATACCAAATCACTCAATTCGCAAGATGATTCAGGATTGGTGCTGTGAGAACCGTTCTCACGGCATCGAAAGGATACCGACCCCACGTGTTCCAGTAACACCATACGAGGTTTCAATGATTTGTAAGAGAATTATGGAGGCAACCCAACAAAGGGATGAGAGCAAGTGCCTTAAACTTGTGGAAAAGATAAAAACTTTGGGAAACGAAAGTGAACGCAACAAGCGATGTTTTAGGGAAAACGGAGGTGGATGCGTTTTATCGGCGTGCTTCGAGTCATTTGCAAGCGAGAAACATGTAGAGTTGTTGAAGGAGATGCTCTCAGTCTTGACATGGCTGTTTCCACAAGTTGTAGAAGGCCAGAGTAAGCTTGGATCAATGAAGTCCTTATCTACAATAGTATGGCTTTTGAAGAGTAGAGGAGATCTTTCTACAAGACAGAACTCAGTTTTGGCTATTAAAAAGCTTCTTGCTTTGGATCAAACTTACGTGCATGTCTTGACCGAGATTGAAGGGTTTTTCCAAGCTTTGATTGCGCTGATCAAGAAGCCAATTAGCCCGAGTGCGACAAAAGCTTCGTTACAGATTATTTCTTACACAATTTCAGAGACAGAGATCAGTGAGAAAGCGACAACAACATTTGTAGAGATGGGTTTGGTCTCCGCCATCGTCGAGATTCTTGTGGATGGTGACAAGAGTATATGCGAGAAGGCCTTGTGCGTTTTGGAACAAATCTGCAATAGTTCTAAAGGGAGAGAAGGTGCTCTTGAGAATGATCTCATTCTGCCATTGCTTATAAAGAAGATTCTGAGAGTATCGAATTTGGCATCAGAGCTCTCCACGTCAATAATTTGGAAGCTTTGCAAGAATGATGAGGAACGTAAGAAGCATGTTGCCATCGAGGCACTTGAATCAGGCGTTCTTCGGAAACTATTGCTTCTCTTACAGGTTGGTTGTAGCCACAAGACAAAAGAGGAAGTTAAAGATTTGTTGAAGCTGTTGAATCTTTACAGGTTCAAATCCAATTGTGTTGATTCTTATAAGGATTTCAAATACCTTAAGGGTTCATCCTGAAATCCTTTCAAAGGAAATGTAATTAAATGACATACAGAAAGAACATTCTATTCATTCAATTGTATTTGTTTGTAGAATTAAATTAGAAACAAAACATATCCCCTTCCAATTTCGCATCACCTGTTTGAGGTTACTTTCATACTTACAAGTTTTACCTTTGGTTACCATGAATTTCGTTAATAATTGATGCCTCTTCAGTCTGACAAATGTTGGCAATTGGACAGATCAAAGCTAATAGAGCTGACTGTACCAGCTGTTTAGGAATTAAAACAAAAGAAAAGGAGGAGGAAAAAAAAACGGCAAATAAGACTAGAGTTCTCGAGCAATTTTTATTGCTAGAGACGACCTGAAACAGCTAATATTCCAACTCTGTCAATTATCGAGAAAATGAGCAGGTAAAATACAACTTTTGCATGTTTGTCTCTGTTTATACCCCACACCCCAGTATTAGAAAACAGAAATTAGCAAAATCACCAAGAGTTTTTCAATGGCTTCTCCAACAAAGCGGAGAGGTACATTTCCCTAAGCTCTGGTCCGCGATCAAGCTTCCTTCCCACAACCCACTTCAGCTTCTTAAATCCAACACTCTCAATAAGCGGTACATAAACCTCCTTAAGTTGCTCTCCGACACAGAAGAAATGGTCAAGCCAAAACAGCCCTCCAGGCCTAAGCACTCTATAGATATCAAACATCAAGAAATGAAGCAATGTTGTTGGAATCCAGTTGCTCAGGACGTGCATAGAGTGTACAATGTCCAATGTATTGTCGAAGAACGGAAGCCTCTGTGAAATGCTTATGTATAAAGCCACAATCCCTCTTGAAGCAATGAAATTATTGAATGGACCATTCAAGTTCATGGAAGTTGTTACAATGGTGATGTTTCTTTCCATCATTCTTACAGCGAAAGTAGCCACGCCGCCTCCTATGTCAAGCCCAATACGTACGGTTCCAGGCTTCTTTGTTGCTAAAACTTCGTCAATGGTGAAGTCCAGACCATCGTAGCTTCGCTTTGCGGTCCAACGACTCTTTTCCCTGCCAGCAAGATTAAAGCAGTCCTTACAATCGTCGAAACCCTTTTGGGTTCGGTATCTGTCGATCAGACATTTGTAGCTTTTGCAAGTGTATGCTGTCCATACGACTGATGAATCAGGTGGAGTTGTCCATAGGCTGGTGGGAAGCGGATAAGGTTCAACATATTGAGGTTGCGCAGCCGAGCGGCATCGCCGGCGAGGAAGTGGTTCACAGCCTTTGAGGAGGAGTTTTTGGGCGACTAGCTCATCGTCGGGGCAAGATCCATTGACTTTGTAGGTCATGTACCGGAGAAGTTCATCAGAGAAGAGAGTGCAAGCACGGCCTACGGGTGGGAATATGGTGTCAGAATCAAAGTTAGTGTTGAAACCAAAAGGTAGAATTTGGGCAGAAGTGAAGGCAAGGAATTCAGGGGGAAGGTCTTGTGTTGTTTGAGCTGAATCTGTTGTGGTGGATGCAGTGTCAGCGGTAGTGACAGAATCAGTAGCCGATGAGGTGACGGTGATCTTAGAGGGGATGAGAGAGCAAGAAGAGGAGGAATAGAAGGTGGATGAAAGGAATAAAGTAACAAAATTTGTAGACAAAAGAAGAAAGAGGAAGAAGAGGTTTGTAGAAAGAGACCTGGTCTTCTGAGGAGAATCCATGGAATCGATAAGATCGGTTGAAGACGAAGAAATGGAAACAGTAGGTAGTGAAGAAGAGCGGGTGGATGAATTAAGAAAATAAAAAAGTGAGTATTAGGCTGGGCAGGCATTGCGTTTGAGTCTAATCTAGTGATAGCATGACCAGGGACATGTAAGTTGAATAATCTATGCATTGCTTGCTTCATGTAATAATAATACTATAATGTAGCAGGTAATTAAGATTGTGAAAGGTCAGCATATACCATACAAGACCAAATTCATTATACATAATGTCTACTAGACTAGTAAAAGAATTCAAGATTTGTTGAATAGGTTAATGAGCATCCACTAATCCCATGGTCGTAACTAGACCTTAGTTTCCTACGTAAGTGAAGAGTTTGAGTTCAAAGTTCACATCCGTTTAAAAGCATCTACTGCATACAGAATATGTTTGGTATTATTTCTTATTTTTGTTTTTTATTTTTATTTTTGTGTATTTGTATTAATTTCTGTAATAATTTTATTAATTTCTGTATTATTTTTAAAATTTTTGTATTATATTAGTATATTGTTTTTTTCAATTTTTATACTATTTTTATTAGTTTATGTATTTTAAAAAATATAAATATAAATATAAAACATGAATACCAAACAAGCCTAAGGTTTCAATTACCGCGTGAACCGGCTCTGTTCAGCCATAGGAATGCTACTGCAAAGAATACAACGGCGTGATTCACATGCAAATCCGGAATTTATGCGCCTATTCTAGTCTCTATGCTCTATTCTCCCGAAGCAAATAAAGCTTCAAAAACATATAGATCTGCGTCAAACCTCTAGTTTTTTTTTAACATACCTTTCTCTCCCTTTCATGCTCATCCACAATCACCATTTCCAAAGTGCAAAGTTTCTTATTAAGCTCCAGTTGAACCACGAGCCAATCCTACAAATCCTCAAGTACTGGACTTATCTAACAAGAACTCAAAAATCCTGAGCAGGACCTGTTTGCCAAACTTTGTTCAAGTTTCTTCTATGATGGAATGACTTACATGTTTTACCGCATCAATTGATTTCCACTGAAGAAAGCCCTTATCCTTATCTCATGCAGTAAAGATAATTTAGTGGTAGGCTGAACCAGCTAATTTGGGACTCCAACCCTTCAAACATCAGTGGATATTCTTGTTTAACAAATTCCACGTCATTTTATCTTATTTCAGTAGATGATATTAAGATATAAAATGGTGGTATGATGTGTTAATATTTGGTAAAGGAACTCGATCAATAGTGTAAATAAAATAAAGGTCATATGCTTGACGTTCTTGCCTTGTATAGAGACGCAACAATGAGTACTTTCCTTAGTAGTATGGAATGTTCATTCCATAAATCTTAAAATTTTATGAGGTTTCTTATGCACACAAATTTACTCCAGTAGAAAGTTATAAGATAGCTGCCCCCAACTTGATTTATGCTTTCCTACTATGACAATATTCAATACATAATAGTTTATTATTAAAGGATATTTAGTTGGGTTGTAAATTGTGATTTTTGTGTTTTTGTATTGATTTTTATGTCTTTTATTTTTATTTTTATGATGTATTAATATTTTTTTTCAATTTCTATATTTAAAAAAATAAGAAATCAAAACGCAACTAAATAAGACTGAATACCGTAAATATCTTGCAACTGAATAAGCTGGTTGCTATGAACTTAATATCAATCATAACTAAGAAAGCATAAATGAACTTTGTGTAAGATATTCATTTAAACATTCAACTTTGCTTTGGACTTGTAAAATAGTAGTTTTAAATTAAGATTAAGAGAGATTCCTGTTTAGTTTCACCCCATTTATGTTGTTGTCGCTATTATTATTATTATTATTATTATTATTATTATTCTTTGGCATTCTTTCATTTACCACTTTTATGTCTGCCAATGGCAAAGTGAAGAAAAGAAAGCATACTCGGATCATGTGCTTCAAAAGAGGCCTGGTTTGACCCCATTTGTCTGTTCTTCAATTAGAAGAATTTATACAACCCAAAAAAAAAAAAACTAAGTCATATCATCTCCACTTTCTCGTTTTCAAAAGCAATCGAGAATTTAACAGAAACATCGGATGACATCAGATCATTAGCTCTGGTGCATATTCACCTTCTGTGATCATAAAAAAAGAATCACCTGGATTCTCATACTCCAATTCATGTTCGTTTGTCGACTGCACAAGAGAATTGCAACATCTACGACAAACAAACAGCGGAGGTACAGTTTCAGAGTCCTCGATACAGTTGCAGCGCGTGTGTTGCCACACCTCACATACGTCACACGCCACCATTCTTTCTCCATCATCATCTTGAGCTCCACATTCACATCTTACCTTCCAGGTATCAGGACCACCTTCATACATCAATGGAGTAGCTATGTCTATGCCATGCCCTCTCACAAAAATTTCCACACCAGACTCAACAGCTCCAAACAGCAGTTCTCCATCTTCTAGCTCTTCCATGTTTTCTATCTCCATTACCTCAAAGTTTTCAAATATACAGTAAGTGTCCTTGAGCGCATACTCTGCCGCTTGCTTCAATTCCAGAATTGTTGCAGGCAACGGAAGCACAACTATCTCGCCGGGGGGTAAGTCCCTGTGCAGTCTATATTCTAGTCCGGATAGTTGCGGTGACACGTGACATATAAACCTGAACACTGCATCATCATCATCCTTAAAAGGCCACTCCTTCACAAAATGCTTGCTGTCTAGAATCACCTGAATTGCTGTTTCCACAAGTTCTGATTGCGGGTAGTAGTTCAGCAGCAAGTTTGTATACACGTAAAGTATATCATTATATACATCAACCCCAGGTCCCAAAGCCAGAGCCGGCGCTTTGAGGGTCTCTGGAACTATTTCCTCTTCATGTTCACTGGGTTTAATAGGCCTTGATACATTGCCAAGATCATGCAGAGAGTACTCCAGCACCCGAGTTTTAGGATTAACTGCACGGCGTACCACATGAGCACCAACAATAACATTGTTCATTGATTTCAGGACATAATCAAGCAAACCAGTGTCACCAATATGCATCCGAGCTGCATCTCTCACTTCTTGCCTGCTCAACCCCTCTTGATTCGAAGTGCCTGTCTTATTATTACTTCTCAATGTATCCACTATCACCTCTGCTGCATATTCCAGCCTTCTAACAGGCCACCTACTGTCCAAAGTAGTAGCCAGAGAACTGAAATTTCTATACCTCGTACACTTATCCTTCATCAAATGCTTCTTCGGTGTGGGCAAACTGATAGATGATTTTGAAGCACAAGAAGTTTTACTTTGCTTCTTGACTGTGTAAGGACAAGACTTAACTGTGAGCATAAACCTGAGAAGATCCGCAAGAGTGATCAACCGAGTTTCACTGAAACCTCTGTAGTATCTGATTATCTGCTTGATATCTTTGAATTGAACCGAATCATGAAAATTTTGGATGACCTCGTCGAGGTCCAGTGAGCTTAGAATTTCTATTGCTCTGTTGTAATTATGCGCAGTCACGCCAAAGCTTCCACGACAGAACTTATATCCCCATTTACCAAACCACGAATGCCCATATGCAACTCCATAGAGAAGGCGAAGGTCCATGGATCTCTTCTTAGAAACATCCTGAACAGTGATTTGCCTAACAAGAAGTACAAGAAATTCAAAATCAACTTCTAGAATAAGCACGTATATAATAGGGGAATACATTTTAGAGATTAATGGTACCGGGCTCGAAGGTTAGTACAGATCCGGTCCCAAAGATCCATGATTTCCCTGCCACTAAGGTATTTGGAACCTCCCTCTATCCCATTGATGCAGAGCAAATGACCAAAACCATTACAATGCACTAATCCATGCAAGAGATGAGTCTGCAGATCAAAAACACCATGTTCAAATCGCTTGTTCCAGTGACTGTCTGGTGGTATAATGAGATGATACTTTCTTCTGGAGACAAAATGACCACTCCAACCTAAATCACAAAACCAAATATTAAAAAAAAGTCAAGAAATTACTGCAACAAGTCCAGGCCTTCAGATACAAAAAGAATTAGCAATACCCTTCATAGAAATCAAAGGCACAACCATAGGTAGACAAGAAAAATGAAAGAAAGGAGAAAGAAAGGCCCCGGTGAACTAGAAAGCAAAGAAGCCTAACCAGTACATCTACAGTGATCGCAGAAGGGCTGAAAAGAGAGGTGGGCATCTTCTTCAATGGTGTAGAGAGGGACAACTAAGTTATTGCTTTGAATGAGGAGCAGAGTGCAGCTAACATGCATTCCTTCCACATCGTAATCTTCAGGTCGGGTGCATTCGTTGAGAAACAGTCGAATGTTCTCGCGAAATGGTCCAGTGGGACGAAGGGGGCAACCAGGGTCACCAAAAGTGTGAAAGTTGTAAACTTTAGGTCTTCTTTTTCTCTTCTTGCAAGATTCAACTACTGGGATTGGCATTGCTAATAATGCCAACTCCAATTACTCAACCACGCATACACATACACACACAAATTCACAGAAGCCAAGCTTGATTCTTTGAATGAAAGAGGCTAAGCTTATTAGTGGATAAGAAAGAAAGAAAGAAGAAGAAAGGGTGTTTACAGTTTGGGGTTTTAACAGAAATCACAATCGGTTAGGTACTTCAGATGTTAGCTACAGAGTGGCCTTTCCCGCTAGAATTGGAACCACCAACCGCTGGACGGAAATACCCCTCACTAGGGAGCTAAGATTGTTACTCCAACGGACCGCTGCCTTCAAATTACGAGCGACTTCTGAATGGGGTTATTATTGTAATTGTTGAATTGGTTTCAAGGGCATTTATGAGAAACGATCTTCTCAACCGCTAGCAGTTACCAGTTAGGGGAAGCGGCGGCTTGAAACCTGACAGTCATGTGAAGAAGTTACCGAGTACACGCGTGTAGCTTGGACGGCTGGAACGAGAGGACTCAGAATCTCATCGTCATAAATCCGAGATATATATAGAAGGATTATTAGGCATTTTCTTTCTTAAAATATCAAACGAAGAGATTTTGACACAAGCGTATTACGTGTACAATAGAAAAATTATTTTTTTTCATAATTTTCACCTTAATTATATAATATAATATATTTATAAATATAATTAAAAATTAATTAAAAATTTTATAATTATAATATAATATTAATTATAAACTGCACCTTTTTTTATATAAAATTTGATGCTTTAGTTATTCTTTCGTTAAATTAATTTATAAGCCAAGTTATTGAAAATTAGTACAAGTATTAAACCTCTAATAATATCTATATAAACAAGTTGATAGAACATTACAAATAGTATGAAGAGAGACATGTTCAGAGCGTTATCATTAGCAAAAGTTTACATTTATTGATAATACAATTTGACCTTTTTAGTAATTTAATTATATTCTAATTTTAATTTTAATTAAATTAAAATTAATCCTAATAAAATATCATTAATTTTCAATAAAATCTAATGTCCAATATTGATCACTATTTTTCTATATAAAGAATATTAATCACTATTAGTCAAATAGATATTAAAATTCCTTAAACTTAATAATCAAATTCAAATTGATTAAAATCGAATTCTTTAAACTTAACCATCAAATTCTCCATATAATTTATGTATGACTATGATAATTCCTATTTACTATAAATATATAACAATTCTTACATGATATACCTTACATATCTTAAGTTAAAAGACCATTAATGCATAAATAATATTTTATATAAAATTCTCATATTACATTAATTTAGTAAATTTATTTTCTTATAAACACTCGTATATTTATTTATCTTCATATTTTAGTTTATAAGATTAGTATTTTTTCATAAAGAAGAAATAAGACGTATTAGTCTTTTTCTTCTATTAATATCTAATTTTGATAGAATAACAACTAAAAATGATTCAAAAATAATACATAAATATAACATGAAAATTTAATTATGATCTTATTATAATTTTTTGTAAATTATAATTATCTCGTGAATATTATCTTATGAGTTAATCAATTAAACAAACATACATATGAGAAAGAATGGTTTTGATTAAATATGTTACAAATCTACATTTGAATGTAGTGAATAAACCAATAAAAATATCATCTTCTCTGTCAAAATTTAAATTTCAAATCCTAATTAATATACAATGAAGAGTTGAAAAAGTGAGATGGTATCTTAATAGATGTGCAACTGAATTTAATTGAATAGAAATTAGATCATCATGAATTATTGTCAACATACATTTGGTGCATGCATGATACATCAATCCTCGAAAGAGAAGAATTAAAAATGAGAAAAATAAGGCCCTTCATTTTTAAGAAATGAACAATCAATCATTTAGTGGTATTTAAACTAAATAGATAACTTCAACTTGTTTAATAAACAATGTCCTAAAAAGAGTATATGACATCAGATAATTTTTTTACATTTCTATAATGCTATATAGATATCAAATAATTCATATCATTATATTCTGTTAATTTTCCCTTCATTCATAACTTCAAAATATTGTTATATAACAATTTTAAAATTTTAACGATTTTGAGTAAAAAAATGAAAAACTTATAGAATATAATCAAAGATCTGTATGATAACTAAACAATATCATAGGAAAATAAGTGATAATTCTTTAAACATAAATTAAAGAAGGTCAAAGGATCCAAATGTAATAAAATTTCTTTTATAATGAAATTCTAGATTTGATATTATACATTCATGCCAGTTGTTTTTTAGATACATCATATTTATCTAATAATTTAGAATAATATAAATGAGTCGATTTCTCGTTTAAATATACATGAAAGTTTCGTTTGCGACAAAAAAATATCAGGAACTATTTAAATATTTAGGCCTAATCAGAATTATCATAGATGTATATATGCATATTTACACATGCATGTATCACAGTAATGCTTTTTCTAAAAGAAAATATCATAACACAAAATCCATAATATAGAAAATAAACTAAAACTGTTTGGTAATTATCTATTGTAATTATAATGTTCAAGAATCAATAAAATAAGAAAATTAGTAGAGATAAAAGCTATCCATATGAAATTGTCAAAGACCAATGCAAGCTACTCCAATTGATTGATTCTGCAGCCTCTCATATGGTCATGCATATTAATCTACAAAATTTCTATAAAAATCTCTTTTGAGGTTTAAAACCATAATTGAAAATAGTAAGTTTTATATGATATTTTTAGCAGTAGCTATACAAGGAGAACCAACCGAGTTCCAAAGGCAAATCCCAAGTATTTAGATCGTCTTTAATTATGCCTCTTCTTAGTTGCTAGACTTTAGGACTAGTAGTTATTTACTAGTTGTGCTATAGTAGATCCTCTTATTATTATCTCCTAATTCTTTAGGATGTATTCTTATTAATAAGGAAAGTTGTTATCAATGTATTTATATTTAAGCTTAAATAAATAAGAAAGAGGTAGACAAAATTTGCCTTGAAATCATTGTGGTTGTTCTTATCTTAAGTAAATCTTATTTTCACAAGAATATTCAAAGCTTTGATTAGGACTCAACAATTGGTATCATTACTATGACAACTAATAAGGAACAAATCGAGAATCTTAAAGCAGAACTTGGGAGATTATAGGATATCATCTCTCTTATGGAGCTTGCCATGGCTGAAAAGTTGAACCAACTTAAAGATATAATTAGCAAAATCTCCAAGGCCTTTCTCTCAAAAATGCTACTCCTTCCAAGCAAGTGAGCGAATGCCAGGGAAACCCCTCTAATGACTAGACTTATGATCCTAGGGACGAAACTCGAGACACTTCGAAAGTTGGGAGACCCTTATTTTTAACCAAGCTTGCTAAGTTTGGATTTCCCAAATATTATGAAGATGATCCCACCAAATGGCCTACTCGTGTGAAACAATTCTTTAGATATTAAGACATACTAGACACTAAAAAATTGTGTTTAGCTTCTTTTGATTTAGAAGGGAAAGTCAATCAATGGTGGTAGTGGCTTAAGTGTGCTTATAAGGAAGTGACTTGGGACTTATTTGTTTAATAACTTTGATTAAGAGTTGGCCGTACTAATAGTGAAGATTTGATGAAGCATTTTCTAAGATTAAACAAGTTGGATCTCTTTGTGATTACTAGAAGGAATTTGAGTGACTTGGCAATCAAGTGTATAGGTGGACACAAATGGCTCTTGTGAGGACATTCATAGGCGGAGTAAAAACTGAATTTGCTAATGGGATCGAGATGTTAAATTTAAAATTTTCAAGGAAGTAATTAGCCTTACAAGAATCTATGATAAGCAAGTTCAATGCCAGTTATTGATTTGTAGGCTAGTAAATAAATCCACAACAGATTCTTCTTTTTAATCTTCAATTAGACCTTCCACTCTAATTAAAAGGTTAACATAGGAAGAGATAAAGAAGTGTAAAGTTCAGAGACTCTACTTTAACTGTAATGAAAATTTTGATCTAGGCCATAAATGTCGTAGACCACAGCTCTTGTTCTTGGATGGGGGACATGATTCATCAAATGAAGAAATACAATAAGTCGAAACACTAGAGATATAATAAGTCGAAACATGCTCTTTCAGGCTACTCCAAATATACGAGTGATGGTAAGAATCGAGTTGCAAGAGGTAGTGGTACTCATTAATAATGGTTGTACTCATAATTTCATTAGTGAAAAATTAGTTAGTGTGATGTAACTACCAGTGGTGCCCACCAAACCATTCACTATTAGGGTTGTTAATGATAGTACATTGCGATGCTAAAGACGTTTTAAATATGTGTAGCTTCTTATTCAAGATATCACCTGTGTTTTTATTTTATGTGCCTTATCATTGAGTGGATTAGATGTTATGGTAAAGGTCCATTGGCTCGAGCAATTAGGGATAATTTCATACAACTGGAAATTATTGAATTTGGAGTGTCAATGAGAAAATCAACTTCATAAATTATAGGGCACTGACAACAAAAACTATACAGTCTACCTCCCCCAACTCTATCAATAAGGCTTACATATATAGAAGGCCTATGTTTGTCATAGGTCCTTTACTAACTAGTGTCTCTATAATAATCCACCTAGAAATGCTATAGTTGCTACACCAATTTGACAATCTCTTCTAACAGCTGAAGCACCGCTGCATAGAGCAGTTGAACATCATATTAACTTGAAAGAAGGAACTAAACCAATTAATGTGCGCCTTTATTGGTATGCTGATTTTTAAAAGGCTGAAATTGAAAAACAATATATGATATGTTATAATTGGGGCTTATACATTCTAGTACTGGTCCATTTTCATCATCTATTCTTTTGGTTAAGCAAAAAGACGAATTATAACGATCTTGTACAAATTACCACACTCTTAATGCTATAGCAATTAAAGATCGGTTCCCAATCCCCATTGTTAATGACATACTCGATGAGTTATTTGGATCTTGTTATTTTACCAAATTGGATTTGAGAGCCAGTTTTCAATAGGTACAAATTTATGCTAGTTTTCATTAGGTACAAATTTATTGACCAGATATTCATAAAATTATCGTTTGTACCCATAATGGGAATTATAAATATTTAGCTATGCCCTATAGCCTTTATAATTGTCCCTTTACCTTATAAGAAATCATGAACTCTAGTTTTTTTCACCACGTTTGAAAAATTCATAGTAGTTTTCTTTAATGACATCCATTGAGTATTTGGGTCGTATTGTCACTTTTTATGGAGTTAAGGTAGATTAAACCAAAATTTAGTCTATGCAAAATTAGCCTTGACTTACTAATGTCATTGAACTTCACAAGTTTTTAAGTTAGATAGGTTACTACAGAAAATTTGTTCAAGTGGTCAGATGAAACTTAAAGTGCTTTCTAGAAATTGAAACAAATTATGACATCCACTCTAATTATGCCCATGCCTAATTTTAATAAACCATTTACTATTAAAGTTGATGCTTCTAGAGATTGGAATGGGGCTATCCTTACTCAACATGGCAGACCAATTGCATTTTTTAGTAGAGCATTGGACATTTCCACATGATCATGGTCGACTTATGCTAAAGAAATGTTGGTTATTGTTCATTTTATTCAATCTTAGCAACCATATCTCTTAGGTTGCCAGTTTTACATCCAAACTAATTATTTAAGCCTTAAATATCTTTTGGAGTAATACATAACAATCCAAAATAGTAGTAATGGGTCTTAAAAAAATTGATATGTGTGTTTTGACAATGTTTATAGTGTGCTTCTAAGTGTTTTAAGTGTTAATTATGTGTTTAAAGCTTAGTTAGCACGCTCTTTTATATTCTTGTTATTGTCTTTTATATATTTTGTTATTAGTTAATATTGTTTAGTGATTAAGGGCAAGATTTTGATCTTATTTGAGATGTGAGTTGATGCATTTTGATAATTAAATGAGTAGGAAATAGATGGAGAAAAGCTAGAGAAAATTGAAAAGGAAACAGTATCTAAAGCCATGCTGATGCATGATCGTGTAGCTACACGATCATGTAAGTGTCTGGAGCAAAAATTTATGTCACCCTCAAGTTGGTGCATAATGGTAACAGCGCAGAAGCTACTACTGAAGTGTACAATACGAGTTTTAAGACTAGGAGGCCACTTTTGAACATCTTTAAAAGTTTAAAATCCATAGGAACCACCACATATCATCAAGGAACTTACCCAAAATAGAAACGATAAGGTCTTAATGGCCACGTAAAGAAGGAAACATCATTAACCTTAGTAACTATCAAGAGTAAGCCAATTTCCAAATTTTTCCAACAGCTAAGAGTGAAGAGAACAGTGTCAAACTTCCCTTAGTTTTATTCTTTCTTCTCTTTTCTATTTTTTTGTATGGAAAATATACTAGTTGGGGAACTCTTTGATATTATGAGTGACTGAACTCTATTGTAAGAATTACTTTTTGAATAATTTTGTTGAACTCTTCTTAATGAATTAATGAATGAATGTTGGTGATATTTGTTGTGCTTATACCTTCTAATAGATTGAGAGATTAAGTTAGGGAATTTGTGTTGAGTTGTATAATGAAAGTTGATACTCGATAGACCTACAAATATCAGGCCATTAATTGATTAAAGAGAGATGTTATTTGATTAATTGATTGCTTAAAGGATTAATTCATAACTAGTTGGGTATTTAGAAAAGGCTATAAAATAAGAGATTGCAATGCTAATTCTATCTAATTCAACTATGAAATTTGTTCACACCTTAAGAGAGGATGACTAAAATATTAGGATATCTTAGGTCAAACATTATTTAATCAATAAGATATGAGAGAAACAAAGTAAGGATATAAGCAATTCCTAATTTTAAACCTTGATTTATCAAGTTCCTACACTTTTTGATTGTTAATTATTAGTTTGTTTTATTTAGTTTATTTTTAGTTATTGGGATTTGATTTTATGCCTTAAACAAAATATACTTAAAATTTTTAGGTGACTAAATCTAATCTTTGTGAGACAATATCAGTTATACTATAATTTTATGACTCGTGCACATGTGGTATACCTTAAAATAAGTTAGCATTTGCAAAGCGATTAATAAAAGTTGCTTAGTTATGACTATAAAATCAAATACCTACTACATAAGGAGAATGTTGTCGTTGATGCTTTATTTAAGGTGGTTGGGAGTCCATTTCTTGTTGCACTTTCATTTCCTTAGACTTAAATATATGATTATATCAAATCCACACCTCTTACTCATCCATATGTGTAGTAGATTCATAAAAGGCTAAAGAGCAATTGAAAATGAGCTCTTCTTATCACCCACAATCAAATGAATAATATGAGGTTGTGAATTGATGTGTTGAACATTATCTTTGTAGTTTTTTTTTTCTTATCTCAGAAATAGAGTACTTTGGACTGAATTTTGGTACAACTCTTCTTATCATCCATCTATTTCTATAATCCCCTTTTAAACACTCTATGGTTGTCTACCTCCGACTATTCCTCAATATCATAAAGGAACATGTCCTATTCATGAAGTTCATCTCTCCTTGGCTGAACGTAAAGCTTTACTTAAGCAATTAAAACTAAATTTATATGTTGCTAACAATCGAATGAAACAACAAGAAAATTTTAAGAGGTTAGATGTTGAATTTCAAGTTGGAGATTTGGTATTCCTTAAACTTCATCCTTATCAAGAATAATCCATGTTTTGTCAGGCCTATTAAAAACTTTGTTATTGTTTTTATGATCCCTATGAAGTTAAGGAACGAATTGGAAAAGTTGCTCAAAGATTAAAGCTTGCTTGTAGTTCATGTATTCATCCAATATTTCATGTTTTAATGTTTAAGAAGCAACTTGGAGATGTTTATATTCCTAGCTCTAATTTGCCTCTCATTACTGATGATGGTGATCTAATTTTTGAAATTGAAGTTATTTAAATAATAGGTGGGTGAAGCAAGGTTTCATATTTATAAAAGAAAGCTTAATTAAGTGGAAAAAAAACTTCCATACGAGGTTGCAACCTTGGAGAATTCTAAATATTAATAGCAACTATACCGAGAGAACCTTTTGAATTCCAAAGCCAAATCCCATGTATTTGGACTAAGTCTTTGATTGTATTTTTATTGTACCTCTTGTTAGTTGCTAGACTTTAGTACTAACAATTATTTGCTAATTATAATACAATAATTTTTTTTATTATTATCTCTTAATTCTTTAGGATGCAGTCCCTTAAGAATAAGGAAAGTTGTTATCAATGCATTTGCATTTAACCTTGAATAAATAAGAAAGGGCACACAAAATTTCCGTTAAAATCATTATGGTTGTTCTCACCTTAAACACAATTTATCTTCATACGAATTATTCAAAGCTTTGGTTCGACCTAACAAATATCCATTTCTTTTTATTTTTTCATTTGACAAAAAGTATTATTTTAACTTTAAGATTTTTACTAATATTCATGTTAGATCCTAATATTTCAAAATATTCAGGTCATTTAAAAAGAATCTTAACATTTTAAAAATATTTAAAAAGAACCCTAATATGATTTCTATTAAACATTGGATACATATTGCTTTTTAATATTTTTAAAACATTTGAGTTTTCTTTGAATATTTATAAAATATTAATTTTTATATATTTTTTTAAATATTAGAGTCTAACTTAAATCTACAAACGTTAGAGTTGATATAATACCCTTTGCCTTTTTAATTTCCTAGCCGATTAAATAATTGAAGCTATTTTTCATATCCAATGACCCACCAATTTGGAAAATTGAAGAGGGTATCATATTCCATGGAAATTTCCACTCGATGGTTCAGTTCGTGTTGGCCTGTCGAGCATCAATGACTTTATAACCACGCAATGAGTTCTTATTCGCAACACACTTCTGACTATTATGTTTATATAGCGAAGTCTTTGATCTTCAAAATCTTCCATATAGCGAAGTCTTCATTTCATAACCTACTACTAGTAGCAGTTTGCCAAATCAACTTGACGGAATTAAACTATGAATCTGAGGCAAACCATAGTTTCATGTTCCTATCTTCCTGATCTTTTCAATAGCTTGATTGGTTCCCTAGTTCACCTGCTTACTTGTCCATCTGCAAGTCCAAGTTCTAGTGAAAGCACTAAAGGTGAAGAACACGGTAAGGATGCAGCCAACACGGCAGCCCAGAAGCATTTCCGGCAGCTTCAACACATTCGAGGAGCTTAATCCAGCAAAAGGATCCGACTTTAATCATCAAACGAATATACTCCATGCTTATGTACTTAATTTCTTCTTCTTGTTTGCTTTCCAAGTGTAATTTCTTGTCGTTTGTTTTCCATGTGCATTAATAAGAAAAATTTTAAGCTTTATTTAGTTGAGTTTTTTTTTTAATTTTCTGTTTTTTAAATATAAAAATAAAAAATAACACAGAAACCTATAAAAATAACGTACCAATATAATACAAAAATTAAAAAAATAATACATAAATAAAAATTATATAAAATTTAATATAAAAACAAAAAAATTACAACAAAAAAATTACAAAAAATTTTCAACTACCAACCGAACTAAACCAACCCTAACAAACATACGATAGAGTCCAAGCTGTGTGATGACCCAAATCTAAATAAGATGTTTTCGTCATTATTGGGGCAGAGAGCAACTCTCTTATTTGTTCTCTTGTCCTCTTTTCTCATCTTGTTTTCAAATTTAGACACACAAACATCTAATTATCACAATCGGGGTTATTGTTGGTAATTCGAACCAACATGAAACCCTCATTTGATATATTTTACTCTTTTCCTACATATATATTTTTTCTATGTAATAACCTCATTTCTTAAAGGTATCCTATTAAAAAAAGGCATCTAAATAACAAATCGGGGGCCATCCTTTCATTTTGGTTGCTATTGTTAGAATTAATTGGCACGTCACGTACGAATTAATTGTATAGTCAGCTTTAAAATAGCTTCATTGAATTAGAGTGTAGAAGGGGGTTAGACGAGCACTTGCATCGCTAATATTTTATGCTTTGCAGCTTTAACTCGCAAAGTAGCCTGCTGATCTAAGAGTAGTTATGATTAAGGGGTACATCCGTTTTTTTAATAGACATTATGTACAACATTCTTCAATTGCTTCGGGACTGTTATTCTAATTCTTAACGTTTTGAAAAAGAATCCAAAGTTATGTCGCATTACAGCAAGAAGTTTAACTACGCGAGCATAGTCATCTATAGCCTTTCCTTGTGTTTAATGACTAAAACATCCCCCAATTCATATGGATGGCCATCGTGACCATGAAGCTTTTCTCCAACAAAAAATATTTTAGCAAAATCTTTTAAGAAAAATAAACATAGCAAAAAAAAAAAGGTCTCATAAAACAGATTATCTTCTTAAAAAAAAAACAAACACTTCTTTTAAACCTGTAGTGGAAAATGTCTTTTCACTTGAAAAAAGCAATTTTTTCGTGACATACTATTTAGGTAAACATGTTTTAAACCTGCATTGAAAAATGTCTTTTCACTTTTCCTAAAAAAAGTTACTTTCTTGTAACATTGTTTAGGTAAACATCTTTTAATTTTTTTCACTTATCAAGCATATTCTTACAAAATAAGAAAATAAAAATTATTTCATAAAATAAGAACTAAATAATTTTATTAGTGCTATTTTTTTAGAACTAGCATGCTAAGTTTACTAGGGAATGCATGAAAGAATAAATGATCAGCTAAAAACTAGATCCATTACCAAGTAGGAACCGCTCGTCCCGTGAAGCTGGATTTCCAAGTCAACTATACAAGCATTAATAGTCTAATATTTCTCTGACAGTAAACAAAACTTGAGTGAGTGCATTCTTAGCATCAGAGTGCAACGAAAAACATAAAAGCAAGTAAAATATAATGTCTGGAAAAGATGAACAAGAAACCACCAAGAAGTTAGTCTTCATCCACTCCTGCACGTTGATCTCTCTTGGGACCACCTGCAGGCTTTGCCATAATGATCTGCATGCACAACAAAGTGCAGAAGATAAGACTCAACCAAAAGCTATAGTTCATTTACGTTTCTGGTTCTGTCATTATTTAAACTGAAAACAATGGATAATGAAACGAAATCGACAAAAAAAGAGTAGTTTTAACAACACTACTGCACAATCATCAGAAAAGAAGATACCTGGTCTACTCTCAATACAGTGCAGGCGGCATCAGCAGCATATTTCAGAGCAAAAAATCTGCAAAAAAAAATTTATATTGAAGAGCATTGCAAAGGGTTTACAGGAAATTGCAGAGTAAGTACTGCAAATAAAAAGCTGAACATTCCCAAGAAGAAAAATGGGAAACTGGTAAGTCAAGTAGCCAATAGAAATGAGTACATAAATACCATCAAGTACTGCTAACTGTTGAAATTTCAAAACTCTAGTATGACAAAAGCCAAAAGCCCACAACATAAGATAAGCATACATATAATGGTACCGCCGCCCACAACAATATACGATTAGAAATGTAATAGACCATGGCCAAGTACTGCAACTATAACTACACCCTAATGGCAGGGCTACAGGAAAATAAAACACGCCATTTGTCGATACTCCAGTATAATTCAGAGCACATGTGAACCAGAAATGCAGTAACAGATTTCAGCTGCTCAAGAGGAAAAGAAAACATATGTCATTTGTCAATCCAGTATAATTCAGAGCACATGTGATCCAGACACGCAGTAACAGATTTCAGCTCTTCAACAGAAAGAAGATTGAATAAACATTGAAAAGATAATACCCAACCAAAACCTTAAAAATTTCCTACAGAGCTAAAAAGAACATCGACTACTAACAGAGAGACCATCATAAAATGCAAAACATATTAGATCGGAACATACTTTGTGACGTAAAGGTCCCAAATGCTCATAGATGACACATCCTTACAAACACCTTCCTCCAAGTCGATGCCCACTTTAGCATTTCCAGATGAATGTTCAGCATATAGAGAAGATATGATTTCCACTGCATTTAGACCAGCATTCTCAGCCAGAGTTTTAGGTACCATCTCAAAGCTTTCAGCAAATTTTGCAATAGCATATTGATCCAATCTGCAGGAAAAAATGAAAACAACATATTGACAATTCATTCAAGTAACAGTCTCAATCTCAAGTAATAATTACTATAAAACCTGAGGACGATAAGAAATACATGTATAATAAAAAATATGTTAAAACAAAGGGAGGAAAAAGATGAGGGAGAAACTAGAAGCTAAGAAAGGAATTTAGAGGAAAAGTTACCCTGTTTCCTTGAATGAGAACTCCTTCAGTCTTCTAGCCAACTCAATTT
>JAOXYD010000002.1:10576661-10634129 GCA_028565735.1 Pinacopodium congolense
TGAAACATACCTATCTTTAAGATTGACATCATAAACTCAAACCATTAGTGATTAAGCATGTTTTGTTATCATCAAAATCAAAATTGGAACCTCCCTTGGTTCAACAATGAAATTAACAATTTTCCATACTTAAACATACAAAAGCTAACATCTAATTGGTGTTCATGAAACCTAAATAAAATTTAAGTTTTGAGCATTAAGAAGGTGGGCCCGTAAATAGATCTGTTAATTACCCTTATATGTAGTGATCGCTTAAAAGAAACCAAAAAATTGGACTAGCCCTTTAAATAAACCAAAAAATTAGAACATCAAGAATTTTTAATTATTGTGGCCCAAGTCTAATAAGAAACAAATCCCTCGTCACACATATGACACTCCATTCAACTAAGATGTTTGTGTGTAAGATGGAGAATCCAAGAATACAGTTGGCATCCATCAATTATAAATAACCAATGCGAAGATGAAAAGAAGTAGTTGTTAGAGGAAAGTTAGCTCCAAGATTTTGTTAAGACATGTGTTCATAGTTTCTCACCAATACAAGCTAAAGTAGGTTTAAGCTACTAGATTGACCCTAAGATGAGTTTCCTGTGTGATATGACCTTATCAAGACATTGATGAGTAAGATGTAGGACAATGAGCTCATAGAGCCCAACGTTCATCTTATGTTGAATAGTTATGTTACTGTGTATATATTAAAGTAGTGGCGACATGATGTGGCCTTACTCTGCCATCCAGATCAAAGTTAATAGATGGCATCTAGTCTAATTGTTTTAATTCCCTAAATAATGTGTAGACCAATTTTCTTTTAGGTTAGTTTTATAAATAGGTGAAACGTGCTTTTATATGTATTGCAAACTATTTTCACATCCATAAAATTTAACAAAACCGCTCATTGGTTAGTCAAAATGATGGTTTTTGCATCTGTCAAATGCACAAGAGGTTTCACAAATCTGTCAGGTATACAATCTTTTTTATTTTACCGAACGCTTTGCCTCTCCATTCTTGCAAATTTAAGTTAGGGTTTTGGATTTGTTTAACCCCTTTTAAACTCATTTAATATGTTAGATGTGAAAGACTTGATTATTAGACAAGTCATACACACTTTGAAAATTAAGCTTGAGCTTGAGAGTATATTAACTTCAACCTTCAAACTAAAAATGAGCCCCTCAAGTGTAAGAAAAAATCTTATTCACGTTAAATGTAATGAGTAATTAGGTGTCAAATTACAATCTATTCCTTTATTCATTATTTCGTTATAAGTCCTAAGAGCAAGGGTCATCCTCGACAAGTTGACACTTACATCTGCTCTAACCACTAAAAGATGGTTTCTTGTTAGAGATGATATCTCTAATGGAAGGGTATTAAACACAAAGCTCATCATTATAAGTAATGGTAAGATAAAAGAGCAGTTATCATCGACAAGCAAGACACCGTGAATTTGAGTGCAAAACACCTTCGAAGAAAACAATGTTAGAGTTGAATTTGAGAAACACCAAAGAGGAAGATGATGACACAATGTTTGATTTCCTTTAGTTTGTGTTTATACTAGTTTAATTTTTGTGTTTTGTTCATCTGAGGCGCATCAGATTACTGGGTGGTAATATATATAGTTATAGTAAAATGGTATCCTTAAAATAGCCTTTCTTTTTGGAAAATATGTAGTATCACTATTGGATGTAGAGCTAGGTATGGTCAAGGTCATGACGATCTTTGACTTAAAGGTGTACGTAGCCCTAGTGACGAAGCAGATGTTATGTGAAAGTGAATACAAAAGTGTTTTGTAGCAAACTACCTAATGGTGATGTTTGGTACATATTTGTCTTTATGGATCCATGTAAATTGAATAAGAAGCGGGAGGGAACATTGCTACTGCAGTTCTTACATCTACAATGTCAATGCACTTGTAAAATTGTGCAAGAAAACTTCACGGCCCTAAAATATGTGGCATATATCTATCTAATTTGAAGCCAAAGCAGTTGACAACTTCATGCTAAGAGCAATGAGCAATGTTTCCTATCTTATCTTTATTTCCCAACATCTATATGCACTCATCATCTTGTTCTAGCTCTTGCAACTTGCTTTACATCAGCATAACTCCATAAAATTAAGTTGGTATGATGATATGTTGATGAATGTTGTAGTATTATCATAACGATTTCTTCATTGTGAAATTCTGATTATTATGCATCACCATCTAATATTAGTAAGTAGGTTAAATTTTATCTACTACTTGCACTTGGTTCTTCTTAACTACACACTTAAACAAGATAATGAATAGGGTTGTGAATGCTACTGTATGTTATGCCCATAATCCCTATTTAGCCAACTGCGAGTAATATGATGCACAATCAAATATAACTAAGTCAATCATTCTTGTCCATGTCCAAAGTGCTAATACATTACTATTGATTTAAATCTAGCATAACTTAAAAGAATTACTCAGTTTGAATGTTAAAACTAGGTATTGATTCACAATGAACCAAGAACATATTATTTGGATATAAAAAATTGGTTCCCTAACATATCAAAATGTTATGATATTATTAAACATACTATGTGAGTTTATGTTATAACAACTTATGATGTAGAAAGGTTTAGCACTGTATAATATAATTGGGAACAAATGCAAGTCACTGGCAATATGAATGTGATGACCGTTATAATTGGTACAAAATTTACATTCTAAAAGGTGTACACAAAACATTTAAATTCTGAAATAAAATAATATTGGATTTTTTTCTCATAAATAAAATTATGCCATACCCTAAATGCTTATACATCCTTTAGAAATAAAAGAGAGTGTATATCCCAAGTTCAATAAATGTTAAGTTATTGACATAATATTAGTTTAATTTTCCTTAACCACACCATAAATGTTTGACTTCACATGAAGTTAAACATTTATGGCGTCCTTTATGTTTAACCATTGTGTCATATCAAAAACAAGACCTATATGATTATTAGTATTTGTTTTTTAGTGTTAGTATATGTTTTACAATGTGAGTATGTGTTTCAATGTTATGGTAATATTCTATAAATAGAGACTATATTATGTGAGAATAACATTGCAAGGTTCAAATGGCATGCATGAAAGTTATACTGGATAAAACCTCTATTAGAAACCTATTAACTTTTTTAGGAAAGTGGAATACCTAACAAATCACCCAAAAAAAGGTAATTGACTGATGATTCATCCATCTATATAACATGCAACATTAGTGTCACAAGCATTTGTCTCCTTTTCATGTAAATCCCAAACGTAGTCAACATGTTGCTATAAAGTCACATTAAGATTTATAACATAGCATCATAGTTTCAAAACATCTCAAAATAAGTCTTGCCTAAATAATTGCGATACAAAATAAGACACTGAGACAAGAAGTATGAAACTATGGAGTTTTGCATTGGACAAAAGTAGGAGATCTATATATATGATATTTACAAATACCAACCCAAGTCAAAACCATTTGTCATGGACATAAAAACCGATGACAAATCCCACCACAACCTAGGACAGTAAGAGTAGCCAATCAATCCCAGCTTCCTCTGCATGTGATGCATGTCCATAACCATGTGTGTAGAAGCTAGCATCTGGTGCCTCTCTCTAATGTCATTAATAACATATACACTCCTTGATGTAAATTTATCATCCTATCGGTAGAAGTATTTGCAATTTCTCATTCCCTAAAATAACTTATGCGATGTTTAGGTATTGGTTTAAATTTACCTCGAAATTGTATACTCACATAATCTTTTACTCTTCATTCAAAAAATTGTTTAACTTAGGTTCAAGCCACAAAGGTAGACAACACTCATATACCTTCTCATGTTTAATTAATTTGCAGAAGACAAACCCATTATGTAGTATAACAATTACATAGGGTGAGGGATGCATGCTATCAATAAAGAAAGGACTCGACTACATGTCCTATTTTTTATAGCCCTATTGGAACCGTTGACACATGAAATTATTTGGCTTAATACTTGTTCTAAGGTGGGTTTTCATTGAAAAGGGTTGTTTTGGTAAAATATTTCGTTTTTCCCTTTATATTTTGTTAAAATATATTTATAAAAAATTAAAATATATATTAATTAAATTAAAATTTTTAAATTTTAAAAGTCACGACATTTGTGGCTTTTAAAAAATTTAAAAATATATACAGAAAAATATGCAACTTTTTTCACTTTTTCCTTTATGCTTTTTTAAAAGAAAATTATATTAAAAATTAAATATATAAAATTAAATAATTTAATTAAAAAAATTTTAAAGCCATAAGCATGGCTCCTAAGGGCATGTTTAGTTAAGTTGTTGGTTGTGGTTTTTTATTGTGATTTTTGTGTTTTTTGGTTGTTTTTATGAGATTTTTTTCGATTTTTGTGTTTAGAAAAACAAGAACAAAAACTAAAAACAAAAATGGAACTAAGCATACCCTAAAATTTAAGCATGGCTCTTAAATTAAAATATTTTTAAAAATTAAAAAAAAAATAAAATAAAATTGAAGAGTCATGCACGTGATTCATTTTTATTTTATTTTTTAATTAATTATTTTTAATTTATTTTTATATTTTTAAAAAAATTAAAATATTTTAATAAAATATAAGGTCGATCTATCGATCATTCTCTCTTCAAATTTCTATACCTTCGTTCACGATGGTCTTTCCATTGCTCCTCCTCCTCCACTCCACTCACTCCTTTTACCTTTTCGATGTCACTTACGAAGATTTCTTCAAGGTCATTTTTCCTTTTCTTGTTCTTCGGGAAATTTTGTTCTAAATCTCACCCATTGGTAGATTTTGTAAGAAACCCAATGAAAAATAAAGTAAAAAATGATTTAAATACTTAAAGAGAAACATTTATGCACCCTTCTACACAGTTAAGATGAGAAAAGCGATTCAGAAGATTCAATGTCACGAAACGATTCAGATATCCAAAGAGCAACTCTAACATTTCTCTAGACTTCTACAAGCTGAATGAGTTTTACCAAAAATACCCTTAATTTTTATTTTAAAAATCATTTTTAACATGTCCATTAAATTAGGTCACTTTATGTGTTCAGAGGGCTAGATTGTGCTTTTTAAGTTGGGACATGTAGTTTTTGCCTAATGCACTCAATAATTAAATACATACTTAGTGTCAAATAGTTAATAATAAGTATACATACCAATCTCCATAATGTTGATGAAGTGGTTCAGTTTTATATTTCCATGTAATAAAGGATAAGCAACCTAATCAAAGCTTAACAGTATGGTCATGGCTACACTCAATTTCAAAACTTACTAAGGAAGAGAAGCACACATACTTGAAAGTACTTATGTGGTCGATATTTGTTTGATGTTAAAAGGACGAGAAGTTACATCGATACAATGTCTGTGGCCCTAAGAGTATGGAAGAAGTTAAAAATATTTTCAAATGAAGAGTTCTAAACAAATCTGCAATGGATCCAACTAATTGCACCTCTATGAGATGGTTCATTAATACAAAAAATGTGGTACAGTGACAATGTTTGTAGAATGTTGTCTCCACAATTGAGGTAATACAAAACAAGCGCATTATTGTGGGTAATTACATCATTGTACGCAGTGTAGTAAAATAATTTTAACTCTATTTAAAGTGGCCTTACAAGTAAAAGAGCTAGTGTTGATGGACAACAGTCTTGTCGCTATTAGAAGGCACATTGACTATAATGAACTTTAATTATAAGCAATATAGAATCATGATTTATTCAACAGTCATTATGGTGACTCACGTGTAATGATCCAAGGTTCTTTCTGTACTTAACTACAATACATCTCATCACATCAACTAACGCCTACCATATTACCAATGTGTTTCAATGGCTAGACAAGATAAACATTTTAATGCATTGTGGCCAAAGCATATTAAAATTTTAGCCATCATATAGAGCACAAATAGTTAGGTTTGGTTTTATCATTAGTAATTGAAGCTGGTATATTTTTGTGTCTTCAATAATTTATCCTCCCTTTTAGTCACTAACTATTAATTGTATAAGAGAATTCCAATATGATAGATATGAATTGAAAGGTATGTTCATCATATATTATTTTGGACGTCTTCCATTTCCTCCAAATGATGATATCCTTTCCTTTTTAAAAGATTTTTTTTATTATGCAATTAGTGTATGGTCATTTTCCCCAAGGAAATGTGGCTAATGTTCTGTTCTATATTTTTCTTCCAGTCAACCACCACTCAAATTTGTGGCATCAGGTGCTCTCTAAATAAGGTTTTTATGTAATCTACTCCCCAACCCCATAGCAGTTGATGTGGGTTGCTTAAATAGGATTCAGAGAGTTTGCCCGTATTCAGAGGTTTGAGATAAACCATGATGTCTGCTAATGGCTATGCTTCTAATTCAATCCTTATGATATGATGCTGGCCATTAGATAAAACCCTATCAAGCCCATATACGTTGATAGTATTAGATGGACATTGGGAGTTCCGAATGGCCAATGTTGAATTCGTATATAAGAAGACATTTCCTAGATAGAATCTTTACGACATAAATACTAGGTGAAGGAAAAGGAAATTGACATCGATTTTGTTGTATTTAGGATTCAAAAATCTCAATTTGAATATAATTTTAGATGAAATTTTTGTTATATTTGATGGGGTTTTCCTCTATCCCAATGATACGTGTAATATAATTACCAATTTGTTAGCAACTATCTTGGAAGTTAATGACTGTGATGACCTTACATGAGGATATTTCATACTTTCTCATCTATGTGTAAACATACAAAAGTTCCATGAAAACATTGAATCAGGCAATCACAAAGACACATTGGGTGATGTGTTGTAATTCTAATGATATATAAAGTTGACTACAAAATTATTTATCTAATGACAAATCTATCTCTAACTTTCATATTAGCTTATTAAAGTTTTAATTTTATTTTGGATGCAGATCTATTATTTGGGGAGACTTTCTTTTAACTACCCATTAAAATGGGGTTCTACTATAAGGATAACATCATGGGATACATCATCCATTAAAGAGATTGTATAGGCAAATAGGTTAGCATATGGAGGGTTTGGCAACCTAAAGGTAATGTGTGGGTTAACGTTGAACTAAAAAAATACTTAAAATCTATCCATTTGTTAAAAACGATTTAAATAAATATCATTTGCATTACATATAATCACTATACAAGCATGAGAAGTAAATTACTATCGCTCGCATATTGGAAAAGTGTGAGGAAGAAGAAGAAAAATTGCACACCAAAATTACTAAGCGTAGTAAAGACTTCGAGTAGACTTATTTATTTTGTGTATACATTGTCTTACTATGCAAATAGTTTATAAGATAAAAAAAGTAACTTGTGACCATATGACAGGTTATACAATATCTTTACATCTATGACTGAAGGTCATGTCCATATTACAAGAACTGGGTTGAACCTTACAAACCAAGGTAATGGTGGTATAGAAAAACATTCATGTCCATTTCAATTTACATTTATAGAAGACATGTTTGATATGGATGGAATGAATAGCAAAGAAAGAAAGAACGATATAGGGAGTTCTTAATATTGAACCGCAAATTGTTGCAATAACTAAATTGCCAACTAAGAATCTATGTATTGATAGGGGTTTGATTGCATCAGATTTTAGTTATACTGATGAAAAAATTAGAGCACATACATGCGAACACTAAATTATGCCTGATGGTAACAAAGTCAAAAATCATCTAAGCTACATACAATGCATAATTAGAAAAAAATATATGATCATAGTATTTTCACTCCACGGTAAAGAGAAGGAACAAATATACAAATTCAATATAGAGTTGCTGCAGTTGACAAAGCCTAAAATAGAATGAAAAAATAAGTTAATACGACTAACCACGGTCCACATTCAGTTGCAGATGTGGGGAACCTAAGCTATAGGCAATCCATTGTAGAACAATATATTTTATGATAAAAAGTTGATAACCATCTAAAGTATAACCTTAAATATGTGAGATTTTCGTAGAAAGCGTCATTTTTTTTAATTACATCTCCCAATAAAATGTTAATTCTATGAAGAGATAGGTAGGTTATGATGGAATTAGTAGCACATCCCAAGTTAACACAATATTCATGGAAGGCAACAATGAAGGAAATGTCCACTTTCATAAAGATCAAAGAAATGTAAGTGTTACTAACCATCCATTAAAAAATAAGACAAATTATATGGAAAGCATAATATAACAAGAATTGAACATGTTGTTTGCTCTTTGCAACGAAGAATGGATTTTGCAACATTATATTCATTTTATATTCACTTCCTTGGTCACATAGTGCATGGAAATTCAAGGTAAAGAGCATGATATCTCGAGTCATCATTTCAATGGAAATTTAGCCTAAATACCTGCATTTCTAAAATATATGTGCTATTTACATTTAAAATGTCATGGATTTTATAATAAGTAGTTACATTCAAATTTATGAAGCTAGATGCAATGTGCAATGAGGATTGTCCTATAAAATTTAGTGATATCATGACTTCTCAATAAAAACATGTTCTTGTCAAACACAGTTTCATTTTTTTGGCTATAATAAATATATATAAACCATGCATAATTACTTTTTGTCGGTGTAACTTGAATTTTCTTTGATGTTAATAGTTTGTCATGGGTTTTATTATTGTTGTCATGAAAAGCAAATGGTATAACAAGTACCCACAAAGTAAATACATCTTAGACTCAAAGTTTTCTGTGAATGTTTATATGTAATTGTTGTTCTTATATACTTGCCTAAAAGAAATGCTATTATCCCTTTGTCTTAACCAATAACCATCTATGTAATATGTAATAGGCCGATGTTTGCAAAGCCCTTAAGATGTGACACACACTCAATCCACCATTAATAGATGCCATAAGTGAAATAGTAAACAAAAATATTAGGAGGCCCGGGTTTGGAAGCCCTTCCGTGGTCCGAGCCTCCACGTCATTAAAAATTAATGGAATACTAGAATTTTTGAGCTGGCATGTATTAATAAAGGTAGAGGGTGGAATAGGAAATTCACAAACTTCACCCTCTCATACTTCTCCCTTTTGTTTATCATATTCTCCTTGGTAACCTTTCCCTTTCTTTGTTCTTTTGCTAATTCTCTCACAGGTACGTACAGTCGAGCTTTGAACACATGGGCAGTTAGGGTTTTGATTTTTTCTAAAGGATTTCAATAATGGCGACGATGATGGTGAGCTCTGAAAATGGCTTGCTCGGCCACTCTTTGCTTAAGTAACACGTTCTTAATAATCTCAATAACTATGTTGGGCAGTTCTGGCCTCATATCTCCACATGCGTACCTATAATGTAACTGTTTTCATTTCTTGAAAAAGCTCATCTTTTGTTAAGTTAGCCGTATTTTATATGTTTTCTTAGTGAAGTAATTAGTGTTAATAACACAGCAAGTTAAAGGTCTGGATTTTATTTTTGTTTTGAATTCAAATATAACATAGTTTGTTTTGTGGAATTCGGATAATATCGCATTGAATGGCCTACCTTTGAATTCTTTTTTATATGTAAATGACTTTCTACTCGTGGTTAAATATTTTAAGTATGTTTGCCTACTTTTTGTCTACTTTTGGTTATTTAATGCAATCTTAATATTAAGGTTTCATATAAGCAGCATAGTTAATGTAGCAATTGAAAGGTTTGGTCACAAATGGGCCTTTAAAGTGTTGTTTAATGTAGGTTTAAACTCTGGTTGCTAACCAATAATGTTGGCTAGCCTAATTTTAAAAGACGTTGTATTAACTTCTTGATGATTAAGCTGGACTGCTTAGTCTATGCTGATACACTAGATGGTTGTATAGTTTGAATCTAAGTAGGACTAATACTACAATTATAAAATACTTGGTCTTTGTTGATCTTTTCTTTTGACACTCAATTCAATATTTTATCTTAGGTAGGATGCTTGAAAAGTAAAGTGAATAGAGATTTGATTGCATCCTTCTTTATCGATGGTGTAATTTTGTTGCTTCTTTCATTTGGATTAACTTGTGTAATGTTATACACATCTTTATATATCCTTAGCTTGATTTTTTCCCCTATTTCCCCTTTCAAAGAAAGTTTGTATGAAGATGAGGAGTTTGATCAGCATCTAAGGCATCTACTTGTACTTCTTGTTTCAAAGGTTATAATTGCTGTATTTTCTTTCATTCCTGCTGCATTTACCCCTCTTTTCATTGACACTTTGATAATGGGATAACAATAACTTTATTGGTCTGTTGTATCTTTAGTTCACGGAAGTATAGTTTTATCTTGGTTTTTTATAAAACCTAAAAATAAGTTTGTCTGTTGTGCTTGGTGAGAGCTATAGGTTGTCATTGTGTTTGTAAATAGGAACAGTAAACGCCTGTGAGTGTGATTTCATGTAATATAAGAGCTTTTGTGAGTTTTGTTTTTTGTTAACCTTTAAAGTTAGAAAAAAAACTATTGATGAATAAGTTATCCTTTTTATTTGCTGAAAAATAAATCCAGTTTAATAAAAATATAAGATGCCTTTAGAGCAATTAAGTCATAGCTTTTTGGGTATCTCTTTTTTCATTAAACTATAGTAGTCTTTTGTTTAACTGAATTTTTATTTCAGGTTTTTTATTATTTAGGTGAACTCAATGATTCATTATCCTATGCCCTTGGTGTTGGCTCCTTGTTTGATGTCTCTGAGGATTCTGATAATGTTAACATGCTTCTTGGTAAGCATTCTGATTACCTTGTGTTGTTTTAATATCATGGAGCATATGGATGTTCATTGAGAGGCTTCAGAGTCTTGGTTACATTATGATGCTAAATGAAAGGTGATATTGTTGACTGAACTTTTAGCATCATTTTTTGCCTTCTATTTGATTGATTGCAATCCATTATTGTGGAGTTTTGATTTTATTCTCTAATGATGCATTAATATGCCTAAGTCTAAGAGTGGATATATGTTAATAATGTGACAATTTTCTATCTATTTCTTCAACCGAGGTCATAAACGAGAAATAGACGAGTATGTTAGTCTCAGGTCTAAGGTAGCTGAATCAAGTGATTCAACTATTCACCATAGTTTGGAGGCCATTGTGGAGAGAATGATGGATAAGTGTGCAATTGGTAAATTCTCTAAGTTGTTATATCTCTATGATGCCTTTTGTTATCGAACCATTTTTTTTCATTTAGGTGTATTATAGATGAAAAAAATCAACAGGCTATGGGAATTGCCATTAAATGCCGAAGGTGGATAAACTTAAGGAAGCAATCACAAGGAGTGATAATGTTCATGGAAGCCTTTCCTATTGCATTAATGAATCACATTCTTTTGATAATCTCAGAGAGTATCAACATGAGGTAAGTAGGTTATCGTGTAAGTTCCTCAACTCATTTTTGGTGTTTCTGCTGTGGATAGGGTATGAACTGATTAAATTTGCATGTTGCATATACATAGGTGTGGAAGCCTGTTTCACCCAAGATTTTTTCCTCATTTTCACATTTTGGATGTAAGTATTATTGTTGTGACAAATGAATAGATTGTTATGGTTTTTTTGTTATATATGATCTTCCTTTTGCAGGTCCTTTGTCTTCTTGTTAATGTGTATCAAAAGTTGCCCTCTCTTGATGTTATGAGCATATGCCAATGATTAATGTTCTTGGATAAACTTGAAGGTGTAGCAAACATTTTTTAAAACTCGAGCACCAGGCTTTTTTCTTAAATGTTAGAGATTGTCTTTAAGCTCTGAAGTTACAACCTCCAGTGTCTATGTAGCCAAGGTCTAATTCAGAATCTACTCAAAGTGAAAATCCTGTTGTTACAGAGGATGTTCAAATGACAAAAGGAATTGCAGCTCGCACCAAGCATGTAAATGAGACAGGTCCTAATGAGGCAATATATGTTGAGAGATTAACAAAGATCAGAGGCATTTTATATGGAGAGACCTTAATACAGTTGACTTTGCAATTCTTGTACATTTATAACAAGTATGGATTTTTTTTCTTTGCAGTCGTATATTATCTCCCATAACTTAATTGTTGTTTTTTTTTTAGAGAGGAGTATGAAGGATGTAAAAGCAACTCTTTTAATTTGCTTGCAAGTTAGATCTACTCATTTTGAAGACAATAAAGCAGTATGTTGAGATGAGAAATAGTGTTTCTTATACTACAACAATTTATACTAATGCAATCATGCATATTGGAACAGCCATTAATACACTCCTAAGGGAGAATCTTGTGAGTCATAGTTGTTAAGTGCTTTTGTTCTCTTATGCTCCAGTTGTTTTGATTGCTTAATTGTTATGTCTCATATCAACTAGTAGGAATGGTTGAGCAGGGCTACAAATTGGGATAAATTTAGTTCAACGGCAGGTCTTGGTGTTTTTTCACATAGGACATCTGATATTGGGAGTTCACTGATGGCACCATAATTACCTCAGAGTGGAGACAGTGGCAGAGGCAGTCCTTAATTAGAAAGTGATGCCTCTGTGCTCTTGGTCTCATTCATGCCAACCATGGTAATGGAATCAAAAAATTCCTTCATGATAGCTTACGCAACACTAATGTTTAAAGTATTATTCCAGTCATGATCTTGCTTTTGGATTTTTTATTCAACATGGTGCATGCTTTAGTCTTGGTTTGGCAGCTTTTGGGACTACTGATGAAAAAATATAATGACATCAAAAGTGCATTATACACTGATAATGTTGTGTTGCTGGTGAAGCTGTTGGAATTATTACAGACTTACTAATGATGGGAATTACTAGTGAGAAAGCTAGGGAAATGCTTGCTTATACTTATGAGAAATAACATGATAAATGATTAGGTAAAATTTTGCCTTAACTTTCATATAAAGTTCTTAGCTAAGCTTAGGTGCAGATTTATAAAGTTTTGGTATGCTGCAGAGAATCAACATTGGGTATAGCCCTTACAGTTTACAGAAGAGAAGAGGAAGCAGATACATTAATTGAAAAGATGACTTAAGATTAAGATCCCATTCTTCATTATGGATGTATGTACACGTTGGCTTTGGATTATAGTGGAACTGCAGATACGCCAGTATCAAATGAACACAACTTTACCATTGACAAGTACGTAAAAGACATCATTTCTGCATTCAGTAATATAAAACATACTGGTCAAGTTTATGACCATCACCACGTACATCCAGAGGACATGCAAAACATGACAAAAACAACCATATGTAGTTCTTCGTCCAAAAGTAACCATCATCACGTACATCTCGAGGACATGCAAAACATGATAAAAAGAAACATACGTAGTTCTTCATCCAAAAGTGACACTAGAAAGGCCAAAATGGGATGATGTATGTCAAGCATCCCATTGCACAAAACTAGATACATTATCACCGCAACAAACAAACATTCAACAGGTGATCAAAACCTAACAAAAAGTTCCAGTGCACATATTACTGAAACTCAAACATCATATTACCGGCATCACACTTGGAGTTTCGGACACTAGACTTTGATTTTGGTTTCTTATAATAAGTCTTCTAGCCTTCGTCCCAAACTCGTGATCTCTTACCTGTTGATGACAGCTGATCTTCGATCTCATCATCTCTTATGATTATGACATCATCATTTCCAATCCTTGCATTACGACTGCCTACTTGGGAAAACATGCATTTGTTCATCGAAGTGGATCCATCTATTGCATGACTGATAATTTCACCAGCTCCTAGCAACTACAACGAAAATTATGACCAATGAACATGCATAAGTTTAAAAAAATTTCATAGAGGATATTATTATAAATACAGACAAAACATTCATTACATTTATTGTGCTAAAATGTTTGATCACCATCTTCAGCATCTGATTTTCGTAACGCAGATTAAAGTTCATCTCCCTCTCAAATTCAAGCTCATATTTCATATTTTATATGAAATCTCTAATGCGGGAGTCTTTCACATCTAAGTATGAAAAAGAGTTTTAAATGAATAAAACATTACAAGATACGATTAACCAAAGTAATTCACGAAACTCTTTTCAACATAAAACAGGATGTCTTACTTATAGTCTAACATCATACCTAAAATGTATAGGCCAGAAAAGCCTCCAAGATTTTCATGGGTGACAATAGAGTCGGGCATTTTGTACGTTATTAAGTTCTTAAGTTTGATACATGTTGTTAGCACTGCATGCAGAATGGCTACAAACCTTACTGTATTTATAGGCAATGCGACCTTATATTTGTTAATATATTTTAGGTTAAATCTATCATGATTTTGTAGTCCATTTAATTCATGTCAGGACTAAAGTACATGTTGCCCATGCCCAAATCAGTAAATGTAACGTGTAAATATTAACATAATATGTAGATTGGATCCCATGTGCCATAAATAAAATGAATAAAGAAAAGTTCGTACATATTATAATAATGATACATTAGTTTGAAATAGAACACAAAAAAATTGCTTTTAGTCAGACAGTAAGAAATAAGAGTAAAAAGGAGTTTCTAAAATTTTTGGATGATATAATTTTAATACGATGCAATTATTAACTCCTACTAAGAATTTTAATAGCTGGGGTAAAACCATGTGTTGCTACTACTATGAAAAATATCTTCCCAACTTAAATCACCACTACACTTCACATTCAATGTGGATGGGAGATATTTTCTGCCTTGGCATAATTATCTGTCTTGTGATTTGACAATAAATCACTACATTTTCAACTGGTCTAACACACGTAGTTTTGTATATGATGGGAAAGCTTATGTAGATGTTCTGCCAAACATTTTTGGCCCATTTTATAACTGCTCCATATGGTCCAAAATAACATTAACCCATACTCAGCAATGGTCTACCACATATGGTCCTATAAATACCCCACTCAAAATTTGCATCCTTAAAGAAAACCTTTCTAGGCCCATCGTTGTCAACATTTAAATGCTTTATTATCGACTTTCATGGATTTATATCCGAACCTCGTGTTTTTAGTCAAAGCAATAAGTCAGTAAGTCACTCATTATTCGGAAGTTTCAAAGAAACATATGGAGTCGAAGATTAACTCATTTATCTAATGGCTGTGCAAAATTAAATACAACTGACTAACGAATCACCAATCCCTCACATTTCATTCCTATTATGTTTCTTCCTACATAAAGCTAATGACATGAATGTTAAACAATTTGGCAATGAGATGTACGCCATATTACAGTAATAAATGAGAATATTATGAGTGTCAACACCTATGCATTTGTTGCTGAGTTTTGATTCTACATGATATATTGGCTTTAATTATTAACCTGAAAGTCATGCCCGTCACCACTATCTTGTGTTACGTTTCTTTTTTTTTTCCCTAGAAAACATTATGTCCCTTGCTATTATGTTATTAAATAATTAAAGTCTATACTCCTTTGGAGTTAAATAATCAATTTAGTTATATAAAAATGATGGAGTGCTAAAATCTCTTATTAGGTGTCTTACTACTGAAACAAACAGCAATGACATTGGTTCACGTATTAGGGATGAGAGTATGGGCTACCAACAATTAATGATATTAATCTACACGTTGGAATGATTCTACAGAGTTGGGAATCTATTTTTGAAGCTTGCAAGCAATATGGAAAGGCACATGGTTTTAGGGTTGCAATTTAGGGAGGTGAAAAAGACAAGAATGGGCATTTCACTAGCAGGAGATTTGTTTGTCACAGGGGTCGAGTACACAAGGCTAGAGGATTAAATGTTCTTAAACTAAGATTATCTGTTAGAATTGGTTGTGAAGCCAAGTTATCATGTTAAGCAATAGAGGGAGGTTGGAGAATTTTTTGTATGGTTGATAACCATAACCATACACTTCAACTATATGACACTAGGTACATGCCCTAACATCGTGACCTCACCATAAGTATTCAACGAAGGCTAGAGTTTAATGATAGGTGTTGGATTAGACCATGCACAAATATTCATTCTATTATTACAAGTTATGGTGGTTATGAAAATGTCCTTGTTTAAGGAAAGATTGTCAAAACCATATAGACATTATTCGACATGACAAGATAGTAGGCAGGGATGTCGAATTAGTTTACAAGATGTTCATGAGATTAAAAGCCCATGACCATAGATTTATTTTTTTTTGTTTTATTGATTGCAACGATGAAGGTCGTTTGCAAAATATGCTTTAGGCAGATGCTAGGAGTTAGGCTGCATTTCAAGAATTTGGGGATGTTGTAACATTTGACACAACTTATCTAGTTAATAAATTCAGCATGCCTTTTGCTCCATTTGTTGGTGTTAATCACCATGGACAATTGACATTATTGGGATGCGAACTGCTAAGTGATGAAACAACGGGCTCCTTTTATTAGCTCTTTCGAACATGGGTGGCATGGATAAATGGAATCACCCCATAAGCACTTATAGCAGATGAGTGTATGAGTATCAGAAATGCCATCAGGACACTATTTCCTAATGTAAGGCATAGGTTATGTCTCTGGCATATAATCAAAAAATACCCTGAAAAATTTGCTACTCACAAGGCTTACAAGATACTTAAGGGCTACTTCATGTCAATAGTGTTTGACTGCAATAGTGGTGTAGAGTTTAATCAATAATAGAATAAGATGTTGTGTGATTTCAATCTCATTAATAATGCATTGCTTAAATCTTTATATGACAGACATGTTAACTGGGCTCTTGTATTTGTTAAAGATAGCTTCTAGGTTGGCATGTTGACAACGAAGAGAAGTGAACGTATGAATGCATTTTTTTATGGATATGTTCATTCGAGGACAAGTCTAACTCAATTTGTTGACCAATATAAAAAAGTCATCAAAGAGAAAATTGAGAAGGAGGTTCAGGCAGTCTATTTTTCATTAGTTCATAATGTGCCACTTGTGACACATTTTGACATCGAGAAGGTATTCCAGAAGGCTTACACGAACACAATGTTCAAACTGATACAAGATGAGCTATTGAGTGTCATGTACTGTGATATTATTGAGAGGGATAACTTGACTAATAGGTATGAGGTTCAAGATATGGGAAGGGAGGGAGATACTGTAGGGAAATACACTGTAGCAATTACTGAGTCATATATGATTATAGAGCATGGATGCCAATTATTTAAGTTCAAAGGCATAGTATACAGACATTTGTTCAAAGTACTGACAAGACAGACATTTCATACAATACCAGAATTTCTTCTCCTACGAAGATGGAGGAAGGAAATACTAGAATGCATTCTAAAAGTATGGTTGGCAACATGAAGGAAATTGAAGATATTAGGATATGACAAACAACTGAGTTAGAGAAAGCATTTTATGATGTTGTCCATTATGCTACGGGTGCAAATTCTAAGCTTGAATACTTTCGCGATATGTTACATAGAGTAAAAGTAACATTGACATCAAATATTGGAATAGGTTGCGCGGAGCTACAAGATCAAGTACATGTAGGTGGGATAATGATGACATTTTGGACCCCTACATCACCAGACGACGTGGAAGACTGAATTCATGTAGATTAAGGGGCAGAGTTGAAGAGAGAATAAGAAGAAGACATCGCAATGTTCAAGTTGGTCATAATACATGTTTGTAATACAAAAATCCAGGTGTTTTGTTTAATGATCACACTAATCTCATGTCATTTTTTTTTAAAATTCCCTTGTTCATAAATACTCGCTTGTGCCATTTTTTAATGTATGTTACACAGGTCTCCTAATTACAATCTGAGAGACATTAATTGGGATCTTAACCAACACTAACACAACCACTAAGTACACCACTTACTAATGCTTCACCACAACAGTGACAAAGGTGGCCATCTGAGCTACATTAATATTAGGACTAACTCCATACAATTATGTTATACAAACGTATTTGTTACACTGTGTTCTTATTCTGTTTTCCATATATACCATGAGCCTAAGATCGTTTGCATATAATATCTTGTCCTAACTATCTTAATTTCATTGAAGAACCCAATCAACACAGCCTTATTGTATCAAGCTATCACCAAAACATCACAACCCATTGATGGTCATATAAATGCAGCGTATTGGTTGTGGTGGACAACTAGTAATATTTTCAACTCCTCACATGTATATGAAGATAAAAACACTTTTGTCCTGCCATTCAAACTAGGGTAGTATGTTTGCAATACTTTCTAAAATTCTACAGTGTGTTAAACGCTCTTATATTTAGTGATGGTCATAAAGGTTTTCTACAATCCATACTTTATATCGTTAGTTTTATCACCCAAATTATTTATGAATCTATGTCTTTGATTTTTTATTTAGAACCAAAGACAGTAATCACTTGGTAACTAATGTAATGCCTAATGCAAATATTTCTAACCCACACATTAACTATCAATTGCGTATGAATGGAAATTATGTTAGTCTTGAGAAAAGCTAATTGTTTCTAGCTAACATTTGATTGCATTTAATGAAAGTCACCCAAAAAAATTTAATTAATTTATTCTATTTAGACTAGTATAATAAGTGCCACATATAAAAGGAGAGATTCCATATAACCAATCTCAAACAAGAAGTCAATAATATCATTCACCTGGGATAACTAGAATCAATAAATAACTAAACATAAATTTGCTAATTTGGTCCTGTGACAAAATTAACGCCACTGTATATGTGTTTACAAATGTTGCCTTGTACTGATTCACTAATTCACATCATCGTAATTATATATCCACTAATTTCTACTAAAAGCAATGTTTTTTTATTTGTCCAATATCTCATTCCTTCATAACAAACTATTCATTATTTTTTTGTGCAAACCAAAGTGAATAATTGAATGCATTTCATGTTCTTCAATACATGGTGGTCAACTTTAATCATAAGCATCTATTGCTTACTAAAATTACACCTAATTTCAGCTACCTTACTCTAATTTACATGCCAGCACACTTTTTTCATTTTGGCAAAACTAAAGCATACCAGCACTATTCTAAAATATGTTAATTACTAATTGTAGGGAATAATGGATCAAAACATCTGCAAGGCAACTACTATTCAGGACAAAGATAACAAAGTGACTCGCAGCTGCATGGACTCCCCACCAATGTCTTTTTTGGAACTTGACAATTCTGTATTTAGCAACCAAAGTTAAGTTTAAATATCAAATGACAGGCAAGAATCATAGTTCGTAACATATACCAGTTTTAGCAAAACCAATTTCAATTTACATAATACACAATGGACCAAAGAAGATACATTTCACACATTAGCCCCTGTCACAGTTAACATACAATGGATTGTTCACATCTAATGACAATAACACTTCAAATGGAGCAACAACAAATACGACATAGACATACCACAGAGTCATCCATAATTTTTTTTCACATACTCACAAGCCAAGATCTTTTGGGTAAAGCTTTACCAATTCCTGTCCTCTAACGAATGCTTTTGCGTTGAATAGCAAATAACACATGCAATATATATTGCATATCAGAGCAATATTTATGGCATTTGAAGGGCGAAGATCAAATCTTACGATTTCTGAATGGTTGCTAACTTGTTACATCAACAAACATGGTCAATCAGCAGTTAATTCTCATGTCATAGTGATTTATGAAGCATGTATAAGAAACCCTTTTAAGATCAAGGTGCATAAACCTTTGTCAAGTACAACTGAGAAAAATAAGCCTCATGCACTCTCTTGGTAACTCTAATAAGTTTCATCTACAAAGGTGATTGGTAGGGATAATGATCATAATCATGAATTTGATATTGATATTTTTTTCAATTCTCACACATGAAACCAAGAACCCATATTCATCTTTCTTAGATTTTTATAAGCTTTTTGCATACATTAGCTTTCCTATGTACTTCTTATGCACCAAACTAGCCTTTTTTTTGTCATTTTTCAGTATCATATATCTTCTTTTAGAAGAAAGAAATGAAGAGAATAGAAGAATAAGGAAACTTAATCGTACTTCATAGCCCAACTTCTCAATCATCTCCTTCACCACTTGATATAGAGTTGGTCTAGCTTGAAAAGCAAATTCTAGTACACTCTCTTATTTAAAGCATTTTCCAGGATGCAAAAGGAAGTAATTCACCAAGTCAACTTTTGACAATTCCACTATTATATAACACAAGGCAATTTACAACTTACAATTTGAACATTGCGAATGGCTACCATGAGTAACATGTTAGGCATCTCCAATGCAAAAATAAATGTAGTTCATGACATTCAAAGAAAACATCTAACAATAAGGAAATTAAAGAAATCAATAATCATCAAAATTTTATATACACATACAAAAAATTATTGGGAGAAGAAGACCAGTCCCATCTTCCATCTTCAGATCAATTGCTGGATGAGAGGCATAGTCCGGTAAATGCCCTCCTTGAGGATTGTTATGCACACATTGTAGGTGCCTCCCATCCCTCATTTTGACAACAAAACCACCTGGTCCTCTTTTAACCTCAACTTCAAGGCCAAACCATATTGAAAACAAATTTACTATGGCATGAAAAATACTAAATAGTGCTTTCATATGTATTAGACATTGACGAATTCCAAATCTAAGTAGCTATCACATAAGCGTACCAGCTTTAACAATGCTAGAGTTAACATAATCTTCATCAATTTCATTGAAGTTTTCAACTGTGCTTGCATTACCGTTTGAGGAAGAACTCAAACTACACCACACACCATTATGTTTCCAGGCATTTGATTGCCTATACACAATACCCAAATTGATCTTACAACCAGTGATTACCTTAAATCCCCATAGCTCACTTCTAAGAAGCCTAATGTTGTTGTTCACAAAGGGACCATTCACAGGAAGTGTGTACACCCTAAATAGTTTCGCTCGAACAACAAGGCAAATAACTGGCCCTTATAGCGACACCTTTTTACCCTTTTGTTTTCTTTTTTCAATACAACATATAAAACCAAAAAAACACATAAAATGTACTAGTTTGGTCTCCAAATCAATAGTCAACAAACCGACATGAAAAAAAAACATCCACATCCAAAAACCCTTAAAAAATAAAACAAAATCCTCCCATTAAAAAACAACTTCGTTAGAACCTCTGTCTCCCAATTTAGAGCAAAAATCAAGCCTATGAGAATTTAACAAATTCAGTATCACTCGTAAACGACTTTTAACAATTGGGGTTCCTATTAATTTGATCCTTTAATCAATCAATCATAAACTCATATGAAAGTTAAAAAGAGCAAGGCTGCTCTTGAAACCGCCTCGAAGAAGCTCTCTAAGAGACAGATGGAGATTTTAACTGATTAGAAAATTAGCGCGAATCACTTGGTTCCTTCCTAGATTTAATATGGATTATTTACAATTAAAAAGAGAAAAAATATAGTTTTTGTGAGTGCGGGGATCCGATCAGTTGAGAGAGAGTGAAGCAAAAATAGAGTGCTTCCAAGTTTCTAGAAACCATATTTTTGCATCAAACCAACACCACTTTCTATGGGTTTCCTGTATACAATACCCGTAACCCCATTGTTTGATTCCTGTGATTTTGCTTCTGCAAATAGAAATAATGTTTTGACGTCAGGAATTTATGCGAGTAGTGTGTTTTAACTTGTGATCTAGGAAAGACAAGTAGTTCGAAGTATCCCGATAAAACCTGATCCACCTACAAAATGGTTAAAGGGTTGCCAAAGGATTTTTCTACACACCCTTCAGTAAGCTAACGGTTAAGGGATTTAGATAGTGAAATCCCAACTTAGCCCATAACACATATTTATACAGCTCAACGATATCTTTTATAAAACCTATTAACTTAAAGTGATATGGAAGCCCATACCACGTGGGGCTTCTAACCCTAGACCTCCCAGTTGCTTCCATAGTTAAAAAGGATGCCAACATTATCAAAGATTATCATAAGGACATAATGGAAGCTAAGAGCTATAATAGGATACAATATGTCAAGCATTATGGTTCCTTATGTGTAATTCCTTAGACAATTTGGATTTGTTGAACATCTGTGATATATGTTTGTTATTACCAATTTTTGAACGCAGTTCCTTATGCCCGTTCTAATGGAAGAGCATTAATGGTGTTGTTACATCCAATTGAATGTATAAAATATTTTGATATTTGACTCAAGTAAAACCTAAGACCTACAAAAATAGTTTTTTTTTTTTTGCATGTGGATTGGTATGATGATATTAAATTTTAATTACAACATTTAACATTTTGCCAAAGATTGATGGCATAGGTTCTTAACCCATTATGTGGTTCCAACTTTGCAGGCACTAATTCTATCAAAAGTATTATTAGAGATGAGAGTGAATCATTCATGTGCTATACCATTGATTCCTTATACATTATTTCAAATTATAAATTAGCCTATGTTTCCACATCAATGAAATAGGTCACTTCTACCTTTAATCATGTTAAGCCATTTCGAATGATAATCCTTTGCTGACCACATTCCAAAATTACTTTAGATCCACAGATTAATGATCAATATTAGGATATACTGACATTTTTCATGCAGGTACAACATAATTTTATATAGGTACTGCACATTAGAATTATAAGGTGGTTATTGGTTGCTCATACATGAGATCATGGTAAGTACTCAAGCAAACCTTGATTTATATTTTGCTCGAAGTTTATGAGATCATGATTTAATTGTGCCACATTTTTCCAATATCATCCTATGTAAGAAACTCGAAACCATTTGTGTCAATGTGTTTTGTTAAGAGCTTCAAATTTTGACATACGAAAACATTTATCTAACATTTCTAGAGAGAGAAAATGAGTTTACTTATGGGCCACTAACAAGCATGGGAGTTGAGGAGTGTTATGTTCTTAGTATATGTGCTTTTTTAATAAAAGATATTAAATAAATTTTATATTTCTTAAAATTTTAAAGGCTTCATCGAATAGAGGATGATGTAAAAAGTAATTCAAGGAAGTAATCGGGTGTAAAGCATTTATTTGTATATAGTTGTCCTTGGTAATAGTTTGTAATGGGTATGGAAATTTCGTCTACAGTCTCTCTATTGAACTAATCAGAATAAGATAGTAAAAGCACACCCCAATTTGGTTTCATACTTTAAATAAGGATGGTAGTATAGTCCCTACTACATTGTAGCAAAACCACAACCATAAATGTATGAAAAAGTCTCATAAACTTTTATATGTTCATGGTTAGAGTTTTAATCATACATGGAATTAGGATTACAAGCATTTTAATACTAAGTGATCCTTTTATGGATTGATTAAATGTGCATTATAATAAAAAAATGTGAAATTTCCAAAAAAATTCGAATAACTTATTCTAATCATAATTAAATTTCATGTATGAAAGAACTCGCACTTTAATGTAAAACTGTGCCATAAATGTGAAAAAAAGGCTCTAGCATATCGTAGGCAAGAGCAAGCTATACGTGGATTGTGTTTGTATAAGTCTCATAAAATTCGAGGACTCTACAACATCTATACGTTAGAATTCACAGGAATTAGTCTAGACATGAACCCTAAACTATAGTGCCTTAGGTATACATGGTCATTTACAAAGCTAATTTTGATGGGTTAAATTCATTTAAACCACCTTTAATTTGGTAAATTATCAATTAGGTCCTTATAATTTCAAAACTATTAAGTAGATCCCTAAGGTTTCAAATTACTTTTACCGTTAGTCCTTCCGTTATTTCTGTCCTATGTAGACTAACGATAATGCCAAGTGGCATAACCATGTGGCACCATGTGGACATACCATATGGCAATGGACTAATAGTAAAAATAATTTGAAAGTTTAAGGACCTATTTGATAGTTTATCAAACTACATGGCCTAATTAATAGTTTACGAAACTATAAGGACCTAAATGATGTTAAGTTTAATTAATAATTATTTTAATCATTAAAATAAAATTGTTAATAATTGAAAAATATGTGCTTTGAATATTGTGTTCTTTAATAAAGTATTAAATTAAATTTTAAAAAATTGAAAAAATTATACAAATTTTTTATTTTTCTTACAAATGTAATATATATAATATTGCATATATGTAAGAATAATACAAACACATTTATCGTGCAAATAATATAATAATAATTATTTTAAATTTATAATTTTTTTAAGATGAAAATAGTTTGGTTCAAGTATAATTTTATGTAACTTAAATAAATTTTTTATACTTAATTCTAATTGAATCTAAATAAAATAATTTGAAACTTATTCAAATTTAAATATGATTTGAATCTTAAATTTAAATATACTAAAAACCAATTTAGATATAAATCCTTTGAGATATTGTTCTATTCATCTTCTGAATTTTCGACATATAAAAAGGAAATTTTTACATAAACTTAAAAGAATTTTTAATATTTAATTTAGTTTAGATCTAAATAAAACATGTTAGATTTTATTCGTATATAAAATTTTACTTGAAATAATATGAAACACTTGTAAAATTGGATATATAGACTTTTTTTAACTATATTAAAAATATTATAAAGAACATACAAAAAGTTTTCATAAGAAAAAGTGAAAAATAAATTTTATTTAAATTTGATTTAAGTTACTAATTTTATTTTGAATTGAATAAAAATTTTAAACTAATCAAATTAATTTTCGATCTAAAATTAATGACTTAATTAGGTTTTAATATATTTAAATTTGAATAAATTTCAGATTATTTTATTTAGATTCAATCAAAATTGAGTATAAAAAATCATTTAAATTATATAAAATTATACTTAAATCAAACTATTTTAACCCAAAAATTTTATCAATTGAAAGTAATTATTACTATATTATTTACATGATAAATTTGTTTGTGTTACTCTCATATATATACAATATTATAGATAATGAATTTGTAAAAAAATAAAATATTTGTATGATTTTTTATTTTTTAAAAAATTTAATTTAATACTTTATTAAAAAATACAATATTTACAACACATTTTTAATTATTAACAATTTAATTTTAATTATTAAAATAATTCATTTATTAGATTAAATATCATTTAGGTCTTTATAGTTTGGTAAACTATCAATTAGGTCCCTATAATTTAATAAACTATCAAATAGGTCTCTTAAGTTTTCAATTACTTTCACTAATAGTCCAGTGCCATATGGCATGTCCATATAATATCACGTGGATATGTCACATTACACTGCAATTAGTTCATGTAAGACAAAAATAACGAAGGGAATTTAATACTTTAAAAATCTATTTGATAATTTTAAAATTATAAAAACTTAATTAATAGTCTACTAAATAACAGAGGATCTAGATGAATTTAAGCTAATTTTAATATTATCGATATCAACCTTCATTAGTAGTGTTTTGTATATCAATGGTAAGTATTTGAGTTTTTAGATTTCTATTAGGAAAAAGATACAATCTTATTTATTACATATTCAATTGTGTAATTCTTGTAATTAATCTTATCAAAAGTTTTACCCTACTACAACTGTAATTGCTGTGATGATTTGTAGTTAATTTTAATGAGAAAGCTAAACTCCATGTGTGCGATACCATAAGGTCTAGTTTATTTGGCTTTTATTTATTTATTTAATGCGTATTGATCAATCTTTTTTCTTAAATGATACGGTATTTTTTAAAAATGTAACAATACAATAAGATTGAAATGCAAGGGAAAATAGAAGAAAGTAAACCTCTGTGATTACCGAGTCAACAACAGCTTGATTTAGTTTTATAGTGAGAAGAGAGAATGACAATGGCTTAGGGTTTCTGCAAATCAACGATTACAAGCACTGTGATGGCAACTCAACTTCATTTCCTTTTCCTTTTTCTTCTAGTCCTCTTCATTCTTCAGTTCCCGTTTTCTTTCTCTGGTCAGTTCCCTCTTTCCGCTTGATATAATTAATTTTCCTCCCTTATACGATGTAGCTTGCTTGCGTACCTATGTTTATTCGTTAAGTAACATGAAAATATAATTTTGTGTTGATTAATGCATGCGAGTAAACTTTAGCCTGAGGTTACATTATCTTTACTAGTATATGGACATTTTACTGTTTCTGGGTCTCTGCTTCTAGTTCTTTTGACTCAACTCTAAAATTTATGCATTTCTGTTGAAAGGATGCTATATGCATTTCTAGATTTCATTTTTTTGTTTCGCCGAAGATTTGTGATATTCAGTCTGTGGATTTCGGTAATTTACCGTTCATTAGTTACGTAATTCTGTTTTTGTGTTGCTTTTCTTTATAATAGCGTTTTGAATTGCTTCGAGTCGTAATGTTCTTTTGATTTGTTGCAAAATTTTCAGGGAAAACAGACTCAATGACATCAGTTCCTGATCTTCAGGAATCTATGTATATCGTTATAAATGGAGACCCTTGTGTACGACTACTCAATCTTACTGGAGAGATCGGTTGTGCAAGTATGATGTTTTATTGGCTTGCCCCTTTGTCTCATAGTAGCTATTCTTCACTGATATTACCATATTAGAGTGCATCTAAAGATATAAAGAATAATAAAAATAAAAATAACTGTTTGGTGACTATTTCTCTTTTATTTTAGATCCGGGAAGAGACAAGGTTTTAGCTCCGATTGTAAGATTTAGGAATGATGGTGATCTGACACATCCATCTGCAGTTTTAGTCTCATTAGACGAACTTCAAAAAGTTTTTGACAGGCATGTATACCCATACCATATCATGTGTGCTCATCTTTTCTTTATTTATTATCCCTTATAGAAAAATAGAAAGAGAGAAATTGCCTGTTGGGTTGCATTATGAATTTTCCTCTGATTTCATAGATTGTATTCATGCTGATGTCTAAAATTTTGAGTATGGACATATAGCACCACATAATTAGTGGTTACTATTAGAAGAAACTTTTTTTCAAGTCTAAGCTACTTGGTTAATATATGCTTTCCATTCGAAAGCAATGGCATGATATGTTAATTGCCATTGTATAGGTTGAAATCGGATGCTTGAATTCTTAATGCATATAGAGGCTCTCAATTATAGAACTTTGCTTAGAACTTCTCTTGGGATGGACTTGCTTAGAGCATGTTTGGTTTTGTTTTAAGATTTGGTTTTTGGTTTCTATTTTTCTAAACATGGAAACCCAAAAAAATAGTATAGAAATAAAAAAAACAATACACTAATACAACACAGAAATCGAAAAAAATAGCATAAAACCCCCAAAAAAACATAAAAACCAATGAAAACACAAAAAAAAAACAAAAAACAGAGAACAAAAGCTGAACCAAACGACTCCTTAACTGTTTTCTGTATTATATTACCAAAGTACAACTTCGGATGTTGAAGTTTGAAATTATGAGATTTCGTCCACTCAGATATTGGAGATGAAAATATTGAAATATCTTTTCATTTTCATTTTGAAATAATCTAGCAGTCAAAGCTAGATTTCACATGTTTACCATTTCCTTTAGTGCATACTGTTATACTTTCACTGATGAAAATTATCCCTTGAAATTATCCTTTTACTGAATTGAAATTATCTATTCTAAATTTGTTTCTTTTTTTTTTCCTACCCTTTTCCTCTTCAATAGAAAAAAGGAGTTCTTTATTAGTTATTAATACTTATTAGTTAATTAAAAAGAAGTAATTCTTTAAATTAGTTGTGATTAATCAATTATTTGGGTTTTTAATTTTTTGTTCTTAAATTTGACCTCATAGAGCAACTTAAGATGGTGGTTTGGTGATTTACTTCTTGTTTACTGGCTGGGATTTCTAAAATATATGTGGTTGCAGCATTTGTTATTGAGCACATCATGTTTCACTTTTTTTTTCAGATACAAGGCAATAGAAGATGTGCTTCTGCTATAAGATGGATAATTCTTTTGATGAGTACTAATGAGTCTTGGTTGTTATGTAGGATTTTATGTACTAGGGATTTTCTTTGAAATGACTTTGTGGACTATATTGGGAAGCAAAACTTTTCTTTTTCTTTTAACCATTTTGGTCTGGTGTGGAAGGGTTGTTCTTTAACCTTCATGTATGGTTTTGCCGTGTTTTTTTGGATTTAATATTCATAAAAAGTTTAATTCCTTGGCGATGATAATGTCAGATGTCTGTTTCTGCCTCAGAATCTCAGAAAGTTCGAAATTTTCCAAGAATGTTAAGGGTGTTCTTGTTGAATCTGGGACTGATATAAAAAACAAATTAAAAGGTAAATGTGATTCTAGACGAACTCTCTCTTTTATTATATTTTGGCAATATAAGAATATCACCCTCTTCTGGCAGATAAATTTTCAGGCCATTGCAATTTGATTATGCTAACTCTGGTATTTTCACTTCCTTATAGGATTTTCTCCTGCAGAAAAATTTCCAGAAGCTGAATTTGCACCATATGGAAAAATTAACTATGAATGGAATGCAAATGTATGCTTCACATGAGTATTCAATAAATTTGTTCACACATTGTTTGTATAGTATCAATAACGGTACTCAGCCTCTTGTTGTTGAACTTTCAGTCATCTTGAATGAATTCAATTATCTAGTGGCCTACAAATTTCTCCACCTTGTAGGAACCTGTTATTTGGTTCAATACCATCAAGCCTTTTCACTCACTTTGATGCACCCAAGTCTTATTCATGTTTCTTTGAAATGGAGATCATGAACCACCAAGTGTTACATTGTAGGAGTTTCTGTTGTACATCTGGTTGACTCAGTGGATAGTTGTTAATTGCATTTTGCAGGGATCTGGTATCATGCACAAAACTTTTAACTTCCCAGTATTCTTAGTATCTGAGGGCAGCGTACAGGATATACAGAAGGTAAATCCTCTATTTTTCTGCATAATAATCCTGTGCTTTTGAATCTGCTTGCTGAACTCTGTGTTGTCGCTATATTGTGTGTAACTATTTATGATTTTGGACTTCCAGAACAACTTTTGACTTGTCATTAGCATACATAGTTTGGGCCTATTTTCAGACAAGTCTCATTGGATTTATGGGAAAAAATCCCTCAATAAAGCTTAGTGTAGTTCTCTTTACTTGGGCCATGTGAGGAGAATGATATGAAGCCTTCTTTTCTATTTTAGGTTTAAGTCCGATGAGAATAAAATTCTACTGTTTTCAACCCATTTATTTTGATGCTGACCTCTTGATGTTTCCAGTTTTTACTGCATCAGCTTGTTTATGATATTTTAAACTAAATTCATATCTTTGGATGGCAGACGATGGGATATAATTATCTAAATAGTTGAATAAACTTTAAATCTGATAAGGACTTAAGTCTTTCTATGACATATGAACTATGTGTTGCCTCAGACACAAACTAAAAATAGTTTCTGAGTAATTTTCTTGAGGTGTGCTTTGCATTTTAAAGCTAAATCATTTTGCGTAAAAATCCATTCATTTTTTGACTGACTCAGAGTTCAACATAATCTACACATTAAACACACATCCTGCAGGCTGCCATGAAGAATGAGATGACAAAGAATGCTTATACTGCAAAAGTTGCTGAATTTGATATGGTGATGCAGGTATTCAATTATGATAATGCTATTTGATAGTCTTTATACCATCTACTAGCTACTTGATAGCTAGACTCTGTCGATTTGCTTATCAAATGCTATTTGATAGTCTTTATGTACTCTGCTAGCTACTGTTTAGCTAGAATCTTTTGAGATGCTTATCAGTTGCTATATAATGATGAGTTGTGTATTTGGCTTTCATTAGACAACAAAATCTGGGACTCATGATTCGGAGTCATGTTTGAGAGAAGGAACTTGCCTTCCTTTAGGTGGATATAGGTAAGTTCTGGTGATATTTCTTTATTGTTTCAGTTTGTGGTCCGCATGGTCTACAAATCATAAAAATAGTTGGCCTTGAGGGGAATCATCATTTATTCCTTACTCTATTTATGAATAATCCTTTGCTACTTGATTTGCATCAGTCTTGATTACTCTGATGTGTAGAATTCACCTCCTAAATTTTCTTGATGCAAGCAGCAGAATTGGTTCTGGGAATGATTATTACTATAGGATCTGGATTAAAGATGTTTGAGATTCTACTTTGAAACTGATTTTAAGGATTACTTGGAAGCATAGAATTTAATAGTGTGCCAAAGTCATATTGAGCCCTTAGAAAAATTATGGATCCTATTCATTATGCTTCTCAATTTCTACTGTGCTAGAACTCACATCTTTCGGTATGAGTTATGTATCTGAAAGTTCTAAATAAGTGGAACATTCTTTAATGTGTTTCCCGTAATAGGCAGGATCTTGTATTTGGTCCACAGCTAAGTAGTTCTTGTTCAATTAGTTTTCTATCAATATTTATCTCTCTGTGCTCTGCATAGCATTGTGGATGGTGCAGCACATGTCTACGTAAGCTATGTTCTTATGCTTATAATTTCTGGAAACATTAATAGACGGCAGACAGCTTATCTAATTATCTTCTTTTGTTATTCCTTTCAAAGTTTCCAAATCCTTCTCTTATAAGTAGCTTTCAAACATCGTGGCTCATTACACCATGAAGTTATTTTAATGAATTGTTCCATGGAAAAGAGATTCTTATTGTTTTCGGCAAGTTAAATGTGTCTTACTACTTAATCAGATTTGGTTTTACGTTATGATTGTTTAACTTAAGTTTTGTGTCATAATCATTCATCTTAATTATGGCAGTGTTTGGTCATCACTCCCCCCAATAAACATTTCATCTGCAAATCAAATAAAGCCTATCATATTGATGGCAGCAACTATGGATTCTGCATCATTTTTCCGTGACAAAAGCATGGGTGCAGAATCTCCAATTTCTGTAAGTTCTTTGCCTTTGATCCAAAATCATGATAATTGTATACTTTCCCTAATATTTAAGGCATCATTCTTCCTCCTACACTTAATGCAAATTATGCTTTGGAGTGTCTTTAGGGATTGATTTCCTTGTTAGCAGCTGTTGACGCACTATCTCGTTTGGATGGGTTGAGTGATCTTAGTAAGCAGGTGTGTATGAGACTGGTGCTTTTTGTACAAGAATTTGTTAGAATGACAGCTCAAATTTCTAGGAGGTTTTGTCATATACATAGATTTTTATTTCTGTTGTTCACTTGTTTTATCTTTCATGCATTTCTAGAACCATTTTAGAGTATTGTTTTACTTTGTTGTTTGGTTATCTTCTATTAGTGTTATAAAATCCTTCTTAAAGAATGTTTCAAAAGTTTTCTGGATAGGTCAAGTGGAGTTTTATGTCAAGAAATTAAGGTTGTTCCTTGAAGTAGCATGGCTGTCAATCGAAAAATTGTTCAACTAGCTTCACGTTGAGATAAGATGTAGAATTTAGAAAATCAGCACCTGGCTAAACATTTATCTGATGGACAAACAGCTGGGAAAGAACCTAGCTGAAATGTCAGTTACAAATCTGATCTAGAACTTACCTTGCATTTTTTAGTTGCAAAAAAGTCGTAAAAGCTATATTTAACCCAAAAAACAAAGAAATATCTACTGTCCATTACAATTTGACATCAAACAATTAAACCCCTAAAGATGACTTGGATACAATAATACGCCACATGGCATTAATATTTTCAACAAGACATTGCTATAATTTGAGTTTCGGGAGATCCCCTATTTTGAAAATTTGCAAAATAAATCTATTCCATCGTTGATAAAATTTTATTTCAACTAGCGCTTTTCAAATGTGACGACCATTGAGAAATAAATTTAAATTAGGAACTAGTACTACCTCCTTTTATAATGAAGACTGTGAAATGTACTTATTTTGCTAGTTATCAAACTGTTAGGATATTTAATATCACAAGGATGGTATTTATCTCACTCTAGTTCTATCATGGAGGATACTTGCACTATGGTAAATGTGAACAATGCCATTCTTCAGTAACTTTAGACTATTTCTCTTTCATCAATTCCCTGGTTATGGGAATAACTTGACTTTGTTGAGAAATCCACCTATACTGGTTGGAAAAGTCATGATGGATTCTGTTTTAATTTGCTTCGATTTTTCTTCCAAATTTCATGTTCTTCCTATAGGAGCTTTATGAAGCTCCTTGACTAAAAATCATTGGTACCAAATTTTTTTTTTTTCTGGAGATAAAACTCATCGTCTCTAAACTAGCACCTCTTTTTTGGGAGGCTGAGAAGCCACCCATCAATATTATGTGAAATGATTGAATAAAAGCTAAGATGTGAAGTTTACATAAATTATTACCTTCATATGATGTCATGGAAGTACTCGTATTTGTGTCACTCTAATAGGAAGCTATGTTCATCAATTTGGAAGAGTTGGGCGTAGTCCTTGATTTTTGAATTTTCACTTTACAGATTTCCTGCCCTCTTCTACTGAGTGTATGGATAAAATGATTTCAGGCTGAAGCCTGCTGTATAGATCATTTATGTTTATTCACATTTTGGCCTGATTATTACCAAAGATTTTTGTTAGCCGGACAACCCATTTTTGGACAAAGATTCCAGTTACACTAACATCCCTAAATGTGATGTTAGTTTTTTAGAACTAGTGGCTTTTGTTGTCAATTCCATAGTCCAACAGAACTACATTTTGGTGTTATAACTGTTGACTTAGCTAACAGTTTCATAATTTATGCAGCTTGTTTTTTCGGTTTTCACTGGGGAGGCCTGGGGTTATCTTGGTAGCCGGCGTTTCCTGTTGGAACTCGATTTACAGTCAGATGCTGTTAAAGGCCTTAATAGCAAGCTGGTTGATATGGTATTCTCAAAGCCTCCAAGATGTATAGAACAGAGTTGCCAGCTTTCATGTTGCAGGTCTTCCTAAGTTGAACTTTTAGAAACATAAAATAACACCAGAAAGATAATAATTGGAATCACCGAATTTAAATACTTTTGATTCAAGTGCTATAGTAGCACGCCAATGATCCTTTCGTTGAATTGAGATATCCTCTTCCTTTCTCTCCTAGTTGAATGGTTTGAAACTCCCCTGCGCCAAGTGTGGCTGTATTTTGCTTCTTTTCAAGCTTGCTTATTTTTTCTGTGGCTTCATATGTGATGAAACTAGCAATGATGGCCCTAACTTATTTTTGTAGGTTCTAGAAATAGGATCTGTTGGGAAAGGCATCATTGAAGAGAATATAACATTTTTTGCTCATGCAACTGGGGTATGAATTGATTTATTCTCCAATCTTCAACTGCACTATTTGTATTCTATTCAAGCAGCTTTACTTCATTGTGGATTTCAAGCCAAGGTGGTGGTAATTATTTTTTGTATGCATGCTTTTATGCTTGAGGTACATGCAATGATGTTGCTATACAGTGCCTTATATATCCTTGTACTGCATGTCAATGTAGTGATAAAAGGTTCCATCTTTTCTCCATTTTTCCATTGCTAGTTTCCATTATATGTTTTTATTCCAAGTCTATTATTTTCCACGAAAGAGACATTGACAACTTCTAAACATGTAGAAAGACCAGATGATTGGTTGTTATGCTTTTTTGATAGTTAGGGGATTTCTCACATCTAGTTCTTTTGATCCAAATGGCATTGAAGCTAATAATGTATTCATGGCACAAATATTGGGGACTGTAAATCATTCTGCTTAAATGTCTTCTGTCAGCTGGGAGAGGGAATGCTGTAGCATATGTAGCTATAAACACGTTTTAATATAGACGGGGTTTAGTTGAAAATATGGAAAAAGCTCAAAAAAAAAAACCAAAATATTCTTTAACATGGAAACGGTAGCATGTTTGAACTTGAGGTCACATTGTCATAGATTCTTATAGTATGTCAAGAAACTGTCAAACTAAAAGCTTTACGTAATGTGTCTAACTAGGAATGTGTTATCAGGGATCATCATCTTTTAAACTTGGATCCAATGTGAAATTATGCTGCGATTTAGTTCATTTGTGTTGAGTTTTCTTACCATGTAAATTTTCTAGATTAGATGGACAATCTCTTTTATTTGGAATAGGATAGTTCATCTTGTGGAATGTGCACATGGGTATTCATGGAAAAGAAAATTGCTTGAGGTAATTGAGTGATGGTTTCTCTGTCCTGAAACTTACTAAGAAATGGAAATGGCTGCTAACTGTACACAAAATGAAACTAACTTGACGAGTATTTTACACTGACCACTTCTTTGATCTTTCTAATTCTTTTCTCTTATCTTTTTCATTCCCTGCATTTAGCCGTTCTTGAATAATATTCTCACTGTACATACTTTTAGGTTCTTGGCATTAACTTGTTATATATTATGCATCCGTTATTGTTAATGTCATAATAGAGGGGAAGTTATATTCTTTCTGTTTTCTACTTACTTTTTTCTCTAATTATAAAGTGATTCTCATTATTTTTCCTCAGAATGTCTGAAATTATGCTGTCATTACATGACTTCTCTTAATGTATATATTGCTTCTCGTCTCAGCTTTGGTCTCGTTTAGATATAGACTAATTCTACCATTTATCAGTGCAGGTATCATCTACCACCAACAAAGCATTGGATGCCTTGATACGTGCACAGAATTCCCTAAAATCCAAAAATATTTTAATTAAATCTGCTAGCACTTCAAATCCTGGGATTCCCCCATCATCAATGATGGCATTCTTGAGGAAGGTACAAAGCTCCAACACACATTAAGCATTGATTTTGGTTTGGTCATATGCTTGTACTGTTCATTTATTTCCAATTCTCATTACGAGTTCAAATATGAGATAATGCTCATACTTCGTCCCTTTATCATTATGTTAAATTGGGATGTTTGGGACTCTGAACTAAATACATAGGGTAGTAGTACATGGGTACTGGTAGCCAATCTATACCCAGTTCAAATATGACCTGACAGTGAAGTTGTCAAATCCTCTGGATGTATGCCATTGAATGGAATGAAAGGAAAATTTAGGAAATGGCAGTAACTCCTAATTTAATGAATGAGAGATTCTTCCGCAAATGGAAATTATATCAAAGTTGTTCAGAGGGATTTGACACTGGTGTCGGGATAAAATTGATACGAGTGCAGTGGGATACCTGCTGTCCCATTGTATCTTATTTGATTAATTTGGCAAGTGCAAGACAAGTGAAGTGAGTTAATCATGTTCACTCTGTCCTGTTGTCAAAGTTGGATCTTTAGAAATCTCCACGTGTCAATTGAAATTTGAAGTGCTTCATTAATATGGAATTCAAATATGTGATTAACTTGCCTATAATCAGCTTTTCGGATAAATGCCTTTCTTTTGTGACTACTGATGCAATAATTTGAAGACTTTCTTGTCTGAGAGGTTGTATGGGGATATGCAAGTATCGCAGCTAAATTTTTCCTACCTGCCAGCAGAATTCAACAACTCCTGGGATTGTATTGGAAGATTTTGATAGTTCTTTCAGCAACAAGTTCTACCACAGTTACCTCGACGACATTTGTAAGTTGAGTTTTACTTGCTAATTTGAGGATAATGTTGGTGAAAGTCCTAATCCTTTTTTACATTTTTGTTTTCAATTCATAATACTTCTATTTCTCTTGATTGAGTCCAAAATTGTTTTTAAAATGTAAAAGGTGCACTTTGTGCTTATTTTTGTTCGTCCTACATGATGATGAGGTGAATACTGGATTAAGTTGATATGGGCTTCCTTTCAAGGCATAGTCCTCAAATTTATGTATCTATTTCAACTGTCATTTTATTCCCCCAGTCCCAATCCCCCCAACCATCTATTCTCTGTCTCTCCTTTCTAATCCCTTTTATAAAATCTGGAAATTCAGTTGTTGTTCTCATGTATGTGAGAATTAGTGGAGGCGGTAAAAGTGACATATATCAGGAAAGCAATCCTTAAAATCTTGAATTTCTATTAATAATTGTAAAAAAGTTCAATTGAAACAATTTTAGAATGTTGGAATTTCCCCCAAAGAAATATTTATAAGTGCCTCAAGTTCTTGATTGATATTTTTCATGCAGCAACCATAAACTCTTCAGCTATAGTGGCAGCAGCTTCTCTTGTTGCCCGCACCCTTTACATCCTTGCTAGTGGGAATGAGACTATTAGTAGTTCAACTCTGAGTGCTATCAATGTAAATTCCTCTTTGGTTGAAGAACTGATGGGTTGTCTCTTAAACTGTGAGCCGGGTTTATCTTGTGAATTGGTGAAGAATTATATATCTCCATCCACAGCATGCCCAAGCCACTATGTTGGTGTTGTTGTTGGGGAACCTTCATCAACTCCATATCTTGGATATGTCAGTGATGTTTCCAGATTCACATGGAACTTTTTGGCGGATAGAACTTCTATACCAAAAGAGACTGCTAGCTTCAGCTGTTCACAAGATTGCAGCAACACAGGTGAAGTGTGCATCAAAGCAGAAACAAATGAGAAGGGAGTTGGAGTTTGCGTTATTTCCACAACCAGGTAGGTTACCCCTTGAAATAAGTATTTTGAATTAGAAATTTAATTGTAACTCCTGATAATCATTTTGTTCAAGACATGGGAGAGTAAGTTTCAGTGTCAAACCCACATCGGGAAGATATAGGGAATTTCTGTGCCACAAGGCGCATGTACAGTATCCTTGAATGAGTGTCACTTCAAAAGAATCATGTCAAATGCTCTAGATTTCGTATTAACAACATAAGTTTGTTCCTATAAAAAAAAGAGTTCATCCTTACCCCCACGTGCATACTTCAGTTTTTAACTCGAATGAATCATCTATTTGACATTTTCTGTGAAGCATGTTTATCTTGTCAGGTGACAATTTCTAGTTGATCATTCCAAAGTTATGTTGAATATTGCAGGTACGTACCAGCATATTCTACCAGGTTGAAATTTGAATCTGAAACTGGAACTTGGAATGTTTTACCTTCAAATTCCTCCGATCCCATGGGAATGGTTGACCCAGTTTGGACAGAAAGCAATTGGAATGGACTTGGTGTTCGAGTATATACAGTACAGAGTACTGCATTCGATCATCTTGTTTTAATAGGAGGCATTGCCATCACTCTATTTTCTTACCTTGCAATAATACTTGTTAGAGCCTTCATCACTAAGTCTTTGAAGCGGGATTGAGGAACGTTTTCTTTTTCAAGTTATACATGCAACATAACCAAATAGGAGGATCAGGGGATGCGAAAATATTTCTTCCAGTGTTTGATCAAATTCTTCCTAGGATGGTGCCGTTATAGTTACTATTATTGGAAATCTGAAGGTAAAGCTATTCAATGATGAATGCTTTTGTTTAGAAGATTTATTATCTGTGGGGTTGACGTATATATCAAACCGTTAGAAGAAAAATCCCATTTTGTTATTTTTGACATTCTAATTGGACAAAAATGATTGATTTCCTCTGACAACGATACTTCATAAAATACTTGTAACCCCGTTCCCTTTCTTTTTATTAGCATTTCAAGTTGTTATGATTGTTATAATAGTTTGTGTAAATTAACTAGATAACGGGTGCCGGTGGTTTGGTTTGAGTTCGTTTAATATAATTAGTTAATGTAATGGTGCCGCAAGTCAAATGACTAAATGAACCTTTTTCTCATGATTCATTAAGAATTTTGGCAATAGTCCCTATAAGAAATATGGTTATTTAAAAAATACGCAAGTTTAAATATATTTCTGTCTTCAAGATCTCTTTACATTTGAAGTTATTTCCGGTATTTCACTGTTAACAGTCAAAGGTGAATCCTTTTCTCAACCTCAGCTAATCTATAGACGGGAAGAACCCTTCACACCCTATTAACATGTAACCTTAAAGCCACCCTCCAAATATTATTGAACGGATTTAGAATGAGCGAGCAAGAGAGTGAACGAGGTGGTTATGATTTTAGAACGAGTTTTCTGTCACGATTTTGGGGATTTTATTTTTACGTAGAACATAAAATATGTGACCTTAACACTGATCAATTAAATATTGGTCGATAGACTGATAGATATTAAAATTAAAAGCCTTTAGAGACATCAATAAAAATATGGATCAATTCTTTAGAGTGAACTTCATACGTAAAAATTAAGAAGCGAGTAACTTGTGTAATAAATTTGTTTATCTGATCTAGGTTATATGAATTTATCAAGGGGAATTTGAGTAACATGGATTTTTTATATCGTCAAGTAGGTAAATCCTATAAGCTTTTCGATTTTATAAGGGATGATTCTTTTAATATTTTTAGGAAGTGGTCCTAAAGATAAGCGTTGAAAAGAAATGCATTGGTTTTGCTGATAAAGTTGAAGTTTCACTTACAGTGAATGAGGTTCTCTTCTATTTACTCTTATTAATAATTATTATACCACTTTCACTAGAAAAACTTCTAACTCTGATGTCATTAGGGGACCCCGAAGGGTTACGGGAAATCTCAAGTAGATTATTGAGACCAAAGTTAATGTAGATTACTCAAATCTATATGAAAATTTAAAGATAAATAAGGATAATTGTAGTTAAAACCCCAATTATGCTAGCTAAGGTACAAACCTTTCATTTCTTAACAAGCATTAACTTTCAAGGTCTGCCTCTTAAAGATCTAAACTGACCAATTTTTCATATTCATCTAAAAATTCAAATAGGATCATAGTATGACATTTCACCCTGGCATATCTATGGGTTATCAGGTCTGGGCGAGATATGCCGAGGTGAGATGTCACACATAGGTCCAATACTTTTTGATGCACAGGATCTTCATATAGAGACAAGTAAAAAGCATATTTGTATCTCTATGTAATAGAAGTAAACTTATTAAAAATTTAAACTTTTAAGAGACAGAGAGAGAGTTTTAGAGAGAAGATATAAAAGACATAGACACAAATTTTATTAATGAAAACTCCAAATGATCACCATGGAGGAAGTCCTTTGATTTTATAGGCAAAAGAGTACACAAAAGGACAAATAAATTTCGAATAAGATTAATGTTACATCTTAAAGATAAGAATAATGTCATATCAACACATCTTAAAGAGATGAGAACAAAAGTCACATCATATAGAGGCCTACAACATAAAAAAAAACTTTAAAAAGATGTGACACCTAAACTTAAATACAAATAAATTTTAGTATAAGGATTCAAAAAAGAAAAGGAATTTAATCATCTCATTGTTTTTGGATGGTGCCACAATTGCATATTGGATAGGGATGCTCCTATACTGGTATTGCCATTGTCGCTGTCCTCTCTTCTCTTTTTGCTTAGCTCAATTCCTTTACTTTTAACTTTTTCAAAAGGTCTTCAAGTGTCGTTTTATCAATGATAAGATGATCATCATTTTGGTCTTGAGCATCCTAGAAGATTGATACTACAGATTGAGATGGGCTAGTTATATCTAAGCCAACATGTAAGTCTATTATAGGTTTGTTTAGAATCTCGATTGGGTTATGCTATAAACTTATGAATTTGGAAGGCTTTGGAATTAACTTTAGAACATTGAATCTAAAAGCAACGATGTCTTCATCGTTTTCTGGAATTTGAAAGTCTAGCATTTGAGGCTCACTAAGGACGAATTCTCCTAAGTAATGTTTAATGGATGTAGTAATAGTTGGCAGCACATACTTGGGCTCTTAAGGATATTTTCTTGATACCGCGGTCATTGAATTGATGTGTGCTAAAAATATACCTAGTTTTTCATATAAATAGGTTCATCATGCGTTGTGCTATAAGGTTGATGTAGAATAAAGAAGAATTGGGTATTGTGCTTTCTATTAGAGTTTCCTATAGTCTAAGATGCTCAATCACTTTAGAGAGTTAGGTTCTCCATCTTAACAATGATTGGAGCTACCCAAGAAAGGTTTATAAGAGAGAGTTTTCATTTTTCCTATCACATAAGTGTTGATAGATCTGTAAGTGTAAAAGAGAGATAACATAGGCATATAAAGCGAAGAGTGTCCAAAGGTACCACATGGCATTTTCTAAAATAGGATCGTTAAGAAAGAGCACAGTATGATATGGTGTCTGAATATTAAAAAGAGACGAGCAACAGTAGACTCTTAGTTGCTGAAGGAAAAGGTGAAGGTAATAAAAAAGGCTAAGTCAGATAAGATAAGCAATTTCACCAATGATAGTAGGGTTCTATTAATAGGAAGGAAGAATTTCTTCACTTTAGCTATGCTTGGTGGGTCGACCATTAAAAGAATAAGAGAAATAAATCGTGATGTAATGATGACATGAATGTGTTTATGGAGTCGAGAGAGGAAATCAGTTAAGATATTCTGGGGAACCTTAATGTTCTTGATTGTGAATTTATTACTGGAAAATGATTCTTTATACTAAAGCAATTCACTGTCTGGCAAAATCTTTTTGTTGCTATCTAATATCTTTAAAAAAAACATATTATCCATTTCTACTGTAAGGACATAAGGGTTGAGGTAGAAATTAAACTTTTCTATACCTCTTTTTATTGTTAGAATCTCTTTGTAAATTGCATGGTAGTGCTTTTCTAAATCTTTAAACTCTTCACTAGTATATCCACAATAGAACTACTTTCCTTTTTTCTCTTCTATGAACACTACCCTCCAAAATCCTCACTGACATTAGATTGTAAGATTCGTTTTCTTTTGTCAAGACTCTTCAGTAGAGGTGGATGATGACTAATCTGCTGCAACTGCTAGACTGCCTTTGTTTGATTAGAGCCCCATGGTAGTACATGTTAAGTACTAAGTAAACGCTAACTTCTTTTATGTTATATCACAAGTGGAATGAGTCAAAAAATTACAGTATAATAGATATTTTCCTACAAGAACTAGGATTAATCACCTAAAAATTTGAGATATATTTCATCTAAGGATGATGTCAAAACGAAAGAAATGAATATAAACTAAAGTAAAATAACTTAATAGGATAAGAATAAAGTGCAGGAACTTATGAATTTAAGATTAAAAAATAAGAATCACTTTTATCTTTATTTTGTTTTCCTCTTATCTTATTGATTCAATTATGTTCATCCCAAGATATCCTAATATTTCAGTCACATTCTCTCAAGGTATAACTAATTTTTCCTAGTTGAACAAATTAGAATTAGGCTTGCAATCTCTCAATCTATAAAACCTTTCTTAAATACCTAATTAGTTATAAAGTAATCCTATAGGAAATCAATTAATCAATTAAGATATCTCTTTAATCAATTAATAAACCTAATCTCAAGTCTATTAGGTGTTAATCCTCATTGTATATCCAATATAAATTCCCTATCTCAATCTCTCAATCTATTGCAAGATATATGCAAAACAAATATCACAAATATTCATTCATTGAATCAATAAGATGAGTTCAATAAAATAGTTCAAAAAGTAATTCTTACAAAAGTGTTTAACCACTCATAATGTTAATCAATCCCTTAACTAGCATATTATCCATATAAAAAGAGAGCAAAAGAGAAAAAGAAATAAAACTAGTTGAAGTTGAACACTCTTCTCTTCACTTCTTGATGGTGGAAATTCTGGAACTTGAGTTGTTCTTGAACTAGTGGATGATTGATCTTGATTTCCTCCTTTAGAAGCCTTCAAAACCTATTTTTAGCCTCTTTAAGGAAGTTCCCAATGATGGCTTGGCAACTCCTAGGGTTGCTAATCCTTAAATATATCAAGATAACTTAAAACAATCCAAAACAAGTGAGCTCGCATGGCATTCTGTCTCCGATTCCCATGATCGTTGGAATTTCTTCTCAAAGTTTTCATGCTTCTTCTTATCTCTTAGTTCCTTAATTCAATTCTAAATGTAATCACGTTAAGTCCCCATACATATAATGTCTAATTTATTCCCAATATCATCATAAACACTTAGAACACATAAACAAAAAAAAATTCAAAAGAACATCAATTTAAGGCATCATTTTTATTACCCATATAAAGAAGGTCTAATTTATGCCTAATATCATCACAAAATACTTAGAACACATAAACAAAAATAACATCAAAATAACATCAATCTAAGTCCTCAACACATCATTTCTATCCTAAAAATTGCAAAACTACCCACTTAACGACTAGGAAAGCATACCCTAATACCAAAATGTCAACTTCCTTACAGTTAAACCTTGACTTGTCTTCAAGTAAAACTTTAAATGCAAGGCACGCACAACACATAAGTTAAATAAAATGCACCAATGAATGATAGCTTAAATGTAATAATGGCAAGAGATCTTATAGAACTAGTTTGGCCAAGAACAATAATCATTCAAGGAGATCCAAAAAAATTCACTTATTCCATTCACATTGTGAATGTCTTTAAATTAAAAATGCATATTAATTAAAGCATTACTATCTTATCCTTACATTCAAGGCATTTATAAACAAGCACTATATCCAATTATCAAGTGAAAGGTACGCTATTATTAAGTAATCATTCATGAAATGTCTTAATTTTGAAAGAAAAGACCCATAGGTTTTCACTTTTTCAATTAAAACATTAATTTTTACAATGGCTAAGAATAACTACCTAGTCTTTTTATTGTGCACATCTTTAGGAGCACACCTTTGGTTACTCAACTAAATGATGTTCTTTTTGTAAGGTTAGAGTGCCATTTAGCTTTTTTACATGAAGGTGTATATCTTTAGGGACACCCATCGGTAACTTGACTAAATCACAACTCACAAATAACCTTTGGCTATACTCTTAACTCCTTGTTTTTTTTTAACTTTTTACTTTAGGAGTTAGCGTAGTAGGAATTGAATTATTTATTTTATTTATGTTGTGAATCTATGCCATTACTTTCTAATTAATTCTCTCCTTGAATGATCACTAATGAAGCCTACCAATTAAGCCAAATTCTCATATAAAGTGCATTTAAACAAATTCCAAAGAGATAAGGAAAGGTATGCAATATCCTAATTAATTTGTAATTTAAATAGAAAGACAATCACAAGTAATTTTCATAAGGTAATATTTCTTCACTACGCAAATAATCTTGTTCCTAATTAAACCAATTCCATTCAATTTTATACCATTTATCCATTCAAACCTATGTAATTCTCGTATAATGGAACAAGATGCACAAAAAATGAAAAAATGCATAAAAATTATAATAAATGCATGATTACAAAAAAATGTCTTACAAAATGCAATAAAACGTAGTACATATATTACCTCCCTACACTTATACAACATATTGTCATCAATGTGGAGAGGAAAATACAAAATAAACAAACAAACAAATGCAAAACAATATGCAAAACACAAAAGAAGAAAGATAAAGGACAAGAAAATCTTATGGGAAGTATGGCAAAGATGGCGTTACGGAAGGAACATGGACATTCTGAACTTGAAAGAATTTGAGAAGCTTTTTGAATTGATAACATTGTTGCTTTAATAGCTACTTGATTTAGGTCTCCATGGAATCCAATCGAGTCTTTATCCTCCCATTGTTCTCTTCCATCCTTTGGTGTTTACTGCCATCACTTTGAGAAGTTGTTTCCACCCTTCTTCTTCTTCTTATTCTTCTCCAAAGCAATCTTCTTCTTCTTCTTCTAGGGGTGCTTGGGAGAAGACGCTTGTGATATGGATGCACCCTTACCTTTCCTACTTTTGAAAGACGTTATATATTTAGGATTTCGGAGCTTCATATTATGATGTCCTAAAATCTCCGATCTACATAAGTGCAACTTATTAAAATAATCAAGATCAAGAACACTTAGACCATCTAGATTTATATTATAATGCATAGCAAGAGTAATAATAAGAAATCTTATACCAAAATAAGTGTTTTGTTGTTGAACTAAGGGAGGTTCCACCATATTTTTATGATGAAAAAACAACTATATTACTAATTTTTATGTTTGAGTGTATTGAAAGATAGGTATTTGGATGATAAAGTTAAAATATATTTGCTTAAGGATTGTTGGAGCTATAATATAATTTATGAAGATCGTAAATGAAGACTTATGTCCTTAAAGAAGTGAATTAGTTTAACATAGTTTAGTTTATGTAATTTTTATTGTAAGCTTTTACTTAATTCATTCTGATTGTTTAAGAGGCTTATTCATACATACCTATATTCATGATTTAGAAAATGAATGTAAAAGCATAATCAAGAGGACTTATGTGATTAAAGGTTTTGTATGTGGAAAATTCTCTTGAAGTGTGAAATTATTGAAAGTATAAAGGTCAGAATGTTGATAAGTTCAAATAGTTAATTAAGGTTATAGGTGATATTAATAAGTTAGAACATGTGTGTTGGTTTAACATTGTAGAGTTGGAATTTGATTAAGTTTTATTTTTGTGGGTTGATGTTTTAAGTCAATTGACCGAATGTGTGGGTGCATAGTCAAGAGGTTTTATGTGTTTTAATATGATTAAATGAAAATAAACCTCTTGATGCTTGTTTCAATTAATTAGGAAAACATAAGATATTAAATAATAAGATATTAAGTAATTAAGCAAATGTTATGGATTACACAGATGTCTTGTAATGTTATACAAGGGATAAAAATATTAATTGAGTTTTGCCGGTTGGATAAATAGTAATATTATCGTTGTTGAATGACTTTTCCAATGGATATATAAGAAACATTAAGTACAAACAAGTTGTTGTGTGTTATATTTATGAGGGTGTCAAAAATACAAAAAAAGGTTGTGCAGATATATTTTAGTTCTTACAAAGAGCCTTTTGATGTTGATTATTTGAAAATTTTTACTTATCATTTTATCAAGTGTTTAGTGTTGTGTGTGTTTTTTGTGTGAGGAGTTTAAGCATCTTTTATGCATTCATCCATCATGCCTCTTGTGATTATTAAGTGAAGTGTTTTGAATTGTATCATTATTTCGAGTGGTTGAAAGGTTATTCTTGAGTCAAGGAAAAAGAAGCGAGTGGAATGTTTTCCTTTAGCCTGTGAAAAGGGATTGTACTTATGATGTTATTATCTTCAAATTGCAATAAGAACAAAAGCTTAACAGTGGTGTTAGGGACTGGATTAAGAGCAAGTGGATAGCTCCGAACTAGAATAAATCAAGGTGTACTCTCTTATTTTTCTATACTTATATTTTTTGCATCTGTATTATCTTGTTTTTTTGGGTAAATTTTTTTAAGATTTCGCATTTATATTACTATTTATATTTTTTATGTGAAAGAATTTTAAGTACTAATTCACCCCTCTCTTTGTGCCATATCTATCCCAATAATCATCTTAAGCAAATACAAATCCTTCTTCATTTAGACATTAGAAATTTAAATTTAAATAAATTAAGATAAGCGTAGCTTGGTTAAGAGGTTATTTAATCTTATTAGTCAAAGATGAAAAATTTTATTGTGAACATCCACTTTACTTCAATTAAATTACCTCACATCAACTAGCTACTAACACCACTCATAAACTTCAACCAATTGGTTCGAAGCTAGCAAAGTGATTTTAAAACATTTCTCACTTTTTAACTTTTAAGCACTTTTTTTTCTTTTTTTTTTCTACACTTTCTTTTCCACATTCTTTTTAAACAAGGATGGTGTAAATGCATAAAAGATATAATGATTTGCTTGGAAAATATTCATTTTAAAAATGGAATGTCATAATGATAATAAGAAATTAATCATTCAAACCATGAAATGAATTGATCATCAACTATAAAAAATAATAGGATAACATCTTAAATTATCAATATAATTAAATTCAAGAAGAAAATGATCAATGATTAGCAAAAAATCAACAAAAATTTTCGAAAATTATAGATTACTTTGAAAAGGATGATTAAATGAATTGCTAAAGGACAACTAAAGCATATGTAAAAGACATGAATCCCTCCCCCACACTTAAGTTAAACATTGGTCCCCAATGTTTAGAAAGCATGTAAGAACAAAAATGAATAAGTGGTAGAGAAAAAGGAAAAAATAGCACCTGAAAAATGATATGATTAGATGATCTGTTGAAGTGAAATAGGTCATTGATGTTAAAGGAACAAACTGCAAAAAATAATTAGAAATAGAGAAGCACACACACTATACAGCAAAAGAATGCTCCAATATATATATATATATATATAAAGAATGCACCCAAAAGGGAGAATATACATTAACATAACTAAAGCAATTAAAGTTAATACATCAAAAGGGAGTATCTAAGGCCATAAAAAAAACCCAAATCTAACAAAAGAACTAGGCTAGGAACAAAAAAGGTTAGTCTAAGAAAGCTAACTAGGAAGTGGAAAATGCTCTTGAACATAATCCCATAAAACACTAAGTTGACTTTGAGGTACGCCAATGCGATCCATAGCATCATCCACATTGGCCTCATCCCAAAAAATATGATGGTTAAGATGCTGAAAAAAGACCACCTAATCATCAGAAGTTGAAGGAGGAGGAACAACAGAAGGTTCAGCAGTTAGAGGAAAAGAACGAGGAACAAAAGAGGAAAAAGTTATAGGCTCCCTAGTTACAGTTGGAGTGGGTTTAAATGAAGCCTCATCCACACCTTCCTCAACATCTGCAACTGAAGGATGGGCGGGAATAGGGTTAGGAGTAGCCGCATCATCGACTCTATCTTCGCCCAAAAGTGGCTGTCATTTAAGGGTTGCGTTTTACTCTTGGAAATGATCTAAAATTCTAAGTTCAAGCTCCAATTCAATGATAAATCACTCCAATTTAATTCTAAGTAAAGATTGAAAGGTTTCCTAGCTAATTTACTAAAGATACTGCTAAAAACTACAAAATTAAGCCCCATTAAGCTAGCTATGATTAAACTTACAAGGAAAGGAGAAAAACAATAAGGTAGTAAAAAGAAGAACTTAAAAAAAACTTAAGGAAAACACAAATTAGACAAACTAAACAACTTAAAAGAAACCATAAGAAATAATCAAACTTAAATTTTAAGAAAATAAAAAGCTTTGAATTAAAAAAAGATTCTAATTTATGGGTAAAGCAATTGCTTTAACCCATTTTCTTATATAATCAACTATGAATAAAATATAATGATTGGCAAATGATTTATGAAATGGTTCCATAAAATCAATACCCCAAACATCAAACATTTCATAGACAAAATTGTTATTTAATGGCATTTTGTGTCTTCTTGAAATGTTTCCACTTCCTTAGCATTTATCACAAGATTCTACAAATTCGAATGCACCTTTAAACAATGTTAGACAATAGAATCCTAATTCTAGAACTTTGTGCATAGTTTTAATTGGCCTAAAGTGTGCTCTAACTTCTCTAAAATGAAAATTAGTCAAAATAGAAGGCACTTCAGTATGAGGCACACATCTTCTTATTATGTCATCTCCATATATCTTAAACAAATATAGATCATACTGATATGAAAGGAACTTCCTTCGTTGTTGATAAGAAAAATCACAAGGAATAACATTGCCAAATAAATAATTTACATAATTAGCATACCATGGCAAATCATCCTTAACTACTAGCAAATGCTCTTCAAGAAACATTTCCTTAATATCTTAATTAGCTATATTTTCAAATATTCCCTCCTTTAGCCTTTATAAATCGTCAGCAACAAAATTCTCAGCACCTTTTTTTCCTGAAATTCGATATCAAACTCTTGTAGTAGTAAAACCGATCTGATCAATCTTGGCTTTGAATAAGATTTTGTCATTAAATAATTCAAGGCCACATGATTAGTATACATTGTTACCTTTGATAAAATTAAGTAAGAGTAAAACTTATCAAGTGCAAAGACAACAACCATCGTCTCTTTCTTAGTTGTTGTATAATTCTTTTGGGTATCATTCAATGTCCTACTTGCATCATAAATAGGATGAAAAATCTTGTCATTTCTTTACCCAAGAACTGCTCCAATAGTACAATCGCCTACATCATATATTAACTCGAAAGTTTCTGACCAATCTAGTGAAACTACAATTGGTGCACTTGTAAGCTTAGCTTTAAGAAGTTCAAAAGATGCATACACTTATCATCGAAGTCAAATGTTGCATCCTTAGTCAAAAGATCAATAAGAGGCTTGGTGATTTTTGCAAAGTCCTTAATAAATCTCCTATAAAATGCAACATGACCCAAGAAACTTTTGATTGTTCGAACTAACTATGGAGGTGGTAATTGAGTAATGACATCTATCTTAGCTAGATCTACTTCTATGCCCTTAATGGATATCTTATGACCTAGTACTATATACTCTTGCACCATAAAGTGACATTTTTCCAAATTTAAGTCTAAATTATTCTCTTCACATCTCTTAAGCAACTTATTAAGAATTTCCAAATGAGAATCAAAGGAGATTCCAAACACTGAAAAATCATCTACAAAAACTTCCATGTAATACTTAATCATATAAGAAAAAATAGCTAGCATGTAGCGTTGGAAGGTGATAGGGGCATTGCATAGCCCAAAAGACATGCGCCTATAAGAAAATTTTCCACAAAGAAAATTGATCCTCAGGGGTTACTGGTATTTGTAAATACCTACTATATTTGTCCAGTTCACAATGAAAGCTCTACCCCTCCAATCTTTCTATAACTTGATTAATAAAAGGAAGTAGGAAATGATCTTTTCTAGTGGCATCATTTAATTTTCAATAATCAATGCACATACACCACTCAGTGACCTTCCTTGTTGCCATTTGCTCATTCTGAATCATAGTGATACCCCCTTTTTTAGGTACCACTTAAATTGGACTAACCTAAGATGAATCAGAAATACGATAAATTATCCCAACATCGAACAACTTATTCACCTCATTCTTCACAAATTCCTCAATATTATGATTTAATCCACTTTATGGCTTCATAAATTCCTCAATTCGATCGACCGATGCTCACAATTTTGTTGACCGATGCTAGCCATTCGATCGACTGAACTCTGCTTGTTTTACCGCCGTAAATCTGAGTCTTGTTTATGCTCCACAACAAGCTCTAATTGAGTCCAAATCTCCTCAACATGCTCCTAAACCAACAGACACCTGAAATTAACAATAATAACTCTATATTGGTATAATTTAATTACCAAATAGGTAAAAACATATTGAAATATGTATCATAAACAATGTAAAATACCCATTAACAAGACTGGACAAAAGACTTACTTCCTTCTTCTATAAAAATCTTATGTGTATAAATTGAAGTGTTTAATCCTCTGATATCTAAAATTTTCCACCCTATAGCCTTAATATGTTCTCACAACAATTGCAATAACTTGTCCTCTATACTATCATTCAAAGATGCTGATATTATGACAGGAAATTGTGATAGGGGACTTAGGAAAGCATACGTAAGATGCAAAGGAAGGGGCCTTAATTCCAAGACTGCTCGCTCCTCTATTGATGGCTTTGGCAAAGGCTTGACAGACCTTTCCAAAGTCTTAAATCTCTTTACTGGATGCCACCTTAAAGATACTTTCCTTACATTTAAAGCTCCTAAAACTTCAGCTAGTTCTTTTTCATTCAGGTCCATTGAGCGAGTATGAATTAACACCTTCTACAAAGAATTAGAACAAAATATCATCGAAAGGTCACTCATGTGATGATGAATTCCTATAAAATCATAACAGTCATTGTCTATTGGATGCTACATTGCTTTAGACATATCAAACTCTACTTTCTCAACTTGAAAACGTGGAATTAACTTTCTGTCATGCACATAAATTAGTGTCCTAGCTATATCCATAAATGACCTTTTAATAATGATAAGCACCTTTTAATATTCTTCCATGTACAAGACCAAGAAATTCAAAGGAATCCTCATAAATAGGTGATAGAACTATCTGCCACTTGTAAAAAACTGTTATAGGCTTACGTTTTTCTAAACTTAATTTCTTGAAAATAGAGAATGGCATTAAATTGATACTAGAACCAAGATCCATAAGTGCTCTCTCTATTTGTAAAATACCAATGGTGCAACGAATGATAAAACTACTATGGTCCTTTAGTTTAGGCCGCAACTTCTTTAATAGGATTGTAGAACATTCTTCACTCAATTTCATAGTTTCATAATCTTCTAATTTGTGTTTCTTTGATAGAATTTCCTTTAAAATTTTTGCATAACTTGGAATTTATGCTATGGCTTTAGCAAATGGGATATTAATATGCAATTTCTTTAACATTTCAACAAACTTCCTAAAGAGCTTATCTAATTTTTCACTCTTACACCTTAAAAGGTAAGGGATTTGTGGTTGGAATTAATTTAAACTTTCACTAACAACTTCTTTACATTTTTATTTCTTTTTTAATTCTACCACTGCTATTTCATCATTCTGCTCACTTACTTCTTCACCCTTTTTTCTATTTTCCTATTCTCCACTTCCTTACCACTTTTTAAGATAATGGCCTTTGCATGTTCCCTAGGATTGGCTTCAATTGTACTTTATAGCTTACTAGGAAGTATTTTTTGCAAAAGTTGAGTTATGTGACCGATTGGAGTCTTTAGATTCTTAATGGCTACTTCATGATTTTGCAACCGATACTCATTACCCTAAATGAATTTCAACATTGTCTCTTCTAAACTTGATTTTTCTAGTGGAGGTGGATTTGATCTAAATCTTGGATTGCTGATTTGGATTTCATAATTATCTAGATAAGCTATTAAATTTATCTTCCAACTCTCCTGGGAGTTTTGCGTTTCCTATTAGTATCCATACATTGGCCAAATGTTGGATTACTTACAATAACATGAAAACAACCAGATATGTAGATCCAAAATTTTTTATATGATAAAATAAATGAAACAATAAAATCACATAATGAAACATAAACATGTAACAAAAATGCATAAAATGTAATACAAACAAGAAAATTTAGAATGCATTGTAAAAACAACACAATCAAAAGAAAATAAAATGATCTAAGGAATAGCTCTTAACAACTTCCCTGGCAAATGGCCCCAAAAACTTGGTTTGGTTACTCATAACATGTGTACATATTCCATGCTTATGTCAATTTTTAATTAAAAAACTAGCTTTTATACTACTCATAACTATTAGCAATTATACTTATCATTTTCCGTAATATAAAGGTAAGTTGAGTATCAACCCCACTAGGAAGTGTAGTGAGCACTACTATGAATTTTTAAGCTATTAATGAACCTAACAAATTGATAATTTTAATTTAAAGTTTAAAATATATTAACCTAAAATAGAGTTAGTAATCAATGTATTAATATTGATAGGGAAAAAAAGAAAAACAACTTGATTTAAAGGGTTAATGGCGTAAAAACAAGCCCAAATTTCATCCAAATTAAGAAAACATAAGCATCCCCATTCATATCTACTTCCATAATTAGAAAATCATAAAATGCAATGAAATATAACTTGTAGAATTCTTAACAAACCAAAGCACACTAGTTGTCCTTTTAATTTAACTAAAAAAATTCAAGGTCTAAAGTAATAATGAAAAAAGGCTAAAGGCAAATAAAGTGAAGATTTTGAATGTCCAAAACATGAAAAAATCATCTAAAGAATTTTTTCAACTAGCCTAATAGCCCAATCCTCTTAAACACCTTAAATAATAATAAAAAAAGATACAAGAAACAATGAAATTCCACTATAGAGATGAATGAAGGGGGATTAGAGAAATCTCATGGAAGTGAGAACTCCTTTTCAAGCATTTCTTCCTTTTTAGACAATTGTACAAGCTAGTTGTTTACCCTAAACCATAAATAAAATTGAAAAAAATGCAAAGAAATAATGAAATCCAGCTATAGATATGAATGAAGGGAGCTTAGAGAAAAGCCATGGAAATGAGACACCTTTCCAATTACTTTTTCCTCTTTAACTAATGGCGTAGGTTCATTTTCATGTCATTAAAACTCTTTTACCTTGAATTGTGATATCTTCAACTTCTAAACTATCAAAATATTAATTTGGAGTTAATAGAATTAAGGATGGAGGTGGTTAAAATATGTAGAGAAAATCGGTGTACGCTGATGCCTCCAAACTCCATCCTTTAGGTTTATAATGTCCTTTTTATATCTTTGGGGTCTTATTAGGGTTAGGAAACCCTAACATGATGATTTGACACCTAAAATCCCATAAAATATTTGAAAATCTATCATGCCTTTGCATTCTAGGACCACAATGGTGCCCTATCAAGAGACCATAACAATGTCGTTATTGTCCATCATTATTCTCTTAGGAATCTAGAATGGCACTCCTTGGATGCTCATTGGCATTGTTTTTCATCCGAAATTCAAAATTTAAGAGTCATACTATGAGATACAAAACTCTAAAGTTGCCTAATTATTAATTCTTTAGAAAGATGAAGGTGTCCTCTACAACTTTGTTGTTTTAGACAACTTGAAATTCGACCTTTTTTCACTTTAGAAGTAAAACATTTAACTGATCTAATTCTAAGTTAAGTTTCTACACTTAACATTCAAATTCAAGCCATAAGTTGACCTAAAGAACTTCAAATTGCCTGATTCCTGATTCTTTGGAAAGATAAAATTGTCCTAAACAACTTTTTAGTTTTAGTCAACTTGAAATTCTACAATGTTTCTGCTCTATCAAAGAAAAACATTTTAGTACTCTAAAATTGCTTCTAATCTTACACCTTTTATAGTATTCATTCGTTAGTTGCACCTAATAACTAAATATTACAAAAAAACATACTATAAGGAACATAAATGAGAAAATGGTGTCTAAAATTAAGCAAGAATTGTATCAATAGATATGTATATTTTGCTCATCATCAAGGAGATTACTAGTAGTCTATTAACAATCTTTATGGGATTGATAATCCAAACTCTTAACAGGCTTTATTATGATATGATAGGGACATTTTCCTATTTGCATCAAGTTTTTAAAACTATTTCTAGGGATTGATGATGGATAACATGAAAATTTTATCCTAATTAAATTAACCATTTTTCTTTATTTAATTTTTTTAAGATGAATTATATAGAATTTGTTTTTTTTTTATATTTTGTATATGGTATGTTAAATTGCAAGAAATCAACACCATAAAATGGAAAAGTTCCCGTTGTCAAGGCCTTTAATGGTATAAAGATGAAGGAGTTTCAAACTATGGTGGGGAAGGTGAACAGACAAACCAAGAAGTCAATGGAACCATACTTACTACTTTAGTTTTAAAGAATAACCAAATTACTCTTGGCTTAGTAGGAGACAATTTGAGTCACCTTTGCCTATTTATCATCACCAACTGTCCATAAAGGAAGAAAGATCACCATTGCATTAAGGCTTAAATGAATTCATATCTAATACCAATTTTAGTAAAGAAAAAACGGATGCTGATGAGGACTCTCAACAAGAACTATATAGGTCTTAAATGAATTCTTAGCTCATATTAATGTTAGCCAAGAAAGAATGAAAGTTGAAGAGGAATCCATGTTGTCCTTATGTAGGGTTTTAAACAAATTTATTTTTCAAAGCAAGGCCATCCAAGAAGAAATGGAAGTTTGTTGACACATCTAGGAATTTTAGATGAAACAGTTAGGTTAATCATTTAAAAATTATTAGCAAGTTAAACTAACTAAATTCACCAAAGAGGAAGCAACAGAGTAAGAATTTGTAAATTCAGAAGAGGACCTAAAAAATAAGTGTATTATGGATATTGAGGAATTAGTTGAGGATAAAAAAACATCAAGGAACTTAAGGACATCTTTAAGGATGTTTATTTTATAGGGATCACAATTTTTTAGCATTAAGCAAGGGGTTCATATCATGGATTTGTTTGAAAAGTATAAATGTTGGAAAACAAAATCCAATTTTAGGTATAGTAAACAATAAGGGGGTGACATGTTAACATAGATATGAAAACAAAATTTAGTATGATGGACCCAAAAAGAGGATTTGGATTATTTAACATTAAGATCGAACTTAAATACCTTTAAAAAAATTTTGGGTGCAACTCAACATTCATCCTATCTCTTTTTATTTTTGATTTTGAATTATTAGAATTTTTCATATTAAATTTTGCATTTTATCATGTTTCATTTGTTTGAATTTGTATGTGCACATGTGTTTCTTAGGATTTCTTACTAATCTTGGTTGCTAATTTGATCCAAATATATTTAATATTTTGTAAGAAAGAATTAGACAAGATTTAGGAAAAATATGCAGGTTATGGAACTTGATCATGGTGAAGAAGTTGTGAAATTGTCACTAACATATGGTTTCGATTCATAAATTTAGTTAATTGTCAATTATGGACGTTCAACATTTATAAAAGCCACATTTTGATGTTAAGCACAATAGAGGTAACTCTTTTGAACCAAATTTTAGTGATAATTATGATCATTATGAGCATGAGTGTTTAAGGAATTTAGATTTAGCTACATTATCGAGAGAAATGTTTATGAATTGCATGTATTTTCCTATTGTGTGATTGATATATACATATATGCCTTAAGATAGTTTACATGACAATTCTAATTCATGATGCGCCTTAATATGTTTACCATTATGCTTGATCGTTGAATTACATATGTTATTGTTAAGGGTTTATGATTTTGAATGTCTCACATGCCATGAGTTTGAGCTATTATGGAACATATTACATGACTTATTACTTTGAGTGCAATTACCTATTGTTTGATAATTATATTGTTTATTCATTATTTCATGGCTTACAGATTGTGTGTTGGGCATTAATACTATTTATTTACACTTTCTTTAGTGTTATTTGTAGAAATTATTAAGAGAACCAAGAAGATGTCCCACATATGATCCTTGATTACTCAACTTTACATTCATATATAATGTTCTTTTATTTTATTTCTTTTCATTAACTTTAATTTTTATTTTTAATTTCAGTATGGATATTTAACACTTGCATTTTTTTAGGATTTCTATTTTCATTATATTTTTATGATATGTTATCTTTCTTAATCTTATCCTCTCTTTTTTTTTTTTTGCAAAAGTTTGTATTTAATGATTATATTTGGGAATGAGAAACATGTTTAGATTTTTTTTCACCAAGGCATCCAAATCATATGTAATGGAATCACACTCAATCTCGCCTGAATATGAACTTAATTTTTAAGGGAATGCCATTCTCCATTTCTTTTAAACTTATTTTCCTTTATTTTTTTAAGCCTTAAGTTGAGGACAATTTTACTTCAATGAGGGAAGGGGGAAGAAGAACAGGTCATATCATTTACGATACATACTTGAATTCTTAGGAATCAAAGGGTGATGGCTTAAATATTTCACTTCAAAATGATTTTGATCATCAATTATTTGTTAATTATTGTATTATAATATAATTGATGTTTTTGATTTAGAGAACGTTGATCAACTCTTTCTTTTTATTTTTATTTTGTGTGATTTTCAAGTAACCCTTGTGTATGATATTAGGTTTCTAAAGAATTTTATACAGATTGTTATGTGAATTTTGAATAGAGTGTATACTCTATTACTTTAAAAAATGCATGTTTCTAAAAAAAGTGAGAAAAATTTTTCTTTTTACTCTACTAATTTCATATTGATAAAAATTTTACCCTTTTAAGTGGTGCTAATTACTATTTAAGGGGGTGCCATACCAAAGCAAATAGGGGTGTTCTTAATAAAGTGTTCACCTTCATATTAAGCAGCTAGATGACATCTCAAACAAGCTAAAAAGTGTATCCTAGTTGAGTGACCAAATTCCATTCGTGACAATGTGTTTACCATCATGTTAAAAGACTAGGTGACCTTAAATAAAATACCTAAAGTCTACTTTTGTTTTTTTAACATCCTTTATTAGATTTGTTTAATGGTCTATATGAAATTAAATGGATGCTTGATTTTGTATGCTAAGGGTTACTTCTTACTAACTGTGTTATTGCATGTGATAGAAATATTTGTATTGTGATGCAGTTATGATTTATCCATTAGATCGAAGGCATTGGCTTGTAATTTTTTGTACTTAACTTCCTTTCAACTCTAAATTAAGAAAAAAATTTTGAGTGAGGTATCTAAGTCATTACTTGAGGGCAAGTAATGATTTAAGTGTGGAGGTATTTAATAGTACCCATATTATACATATTTAGGCATGTTTTCTAAGTTATAATCTTAGGTTTAAGTAGTACTTCCATGTAAATTTGATGTTTAATGGTTTAAATTTTAAATAAGATGTTGCTTATGATGACTTTGGTGAATATATATGCTTTTATAGGACTTAGTGAGAAATTTGATGCATACTTGGAGTTGGATGAGTTGTGGAATCAAAAAGAGGAAGAAAAACATTAAAGGAGGAAAGTAGGGGAGATGTCATGGTTAGAGTCATGGTCGTCAACCTAGCCACAAAATTTATGTAATAAGGTTCATGGCTGCTAGGCTGTGAGCTAATCAGGCTATCCCTCCTACTTAAGTGCCTAAAATAGTTTTTTTATCTTAAGGCTTTAGATCCTTTGAAGACTATAACCTCTAACAAGAGACGAAGGGCCATTCTTAAGTCATCTTTACTAGATTTTAAAGCAATTTAAGAAGGAGAATTAATTTAAAAGGATTAAGGATTAAGATTGATTTCGATCACTAATAATTGAAGAGTCAAGGATTCAAGTGTCATGAGAATTAATTCTTTTATTTTTATTGATTCTTTTCATATGTTTATAAATTAAATTCTTTTAGGATCTAAATATTTATGAACCCTAAGATGTAGTGGTTATTTTTTCTTAACTTTTTTTAAATGTTAAATTTCCAAATTTTTTCTTTGATATATCTATGGATTTAATCAAATTTGTTTTTATTGACATCTAAGCATAAGGATCAATTCTAATTATTTGATTTCATATATTTAGATTAAGAGATCTTCTACACGAATAGATCAACCACAGGTAATGAATCTTACATGAAGACTAAGAGATAAGCTTATAAAAGATTTTTAAATAAGATTTGAATTTAATCAAAACAATAGGTTCCATAAATCTAAATAATTGGGTGTTAATTAAGAAGAATTTCTTGTTAACTAATTGAAAGGATAAGAACTATTAACTTAAGAGAGAGTATGATTCACTTTAAGGAATCTATAATCTAATCAAATTTGGAGAATTTGATAAATTAAAGTTGAACAATGAATGTGAACTTGTCTTAAGAGGTTAATCATCTATGTCCTAACTTCTTTAATTTCATCTTCATCTAGTTAAATTTCTTTGGAAGTATTGGTTTGTTATTTAGTATAGCTAATCAAATCATCTAAGAAGAAATATGTAGCTAAAATCCCAAACTAATGCACACTTAGTACTTTATTAAACTTATGATGAGGTAGGCTAATAAGGTTTTCAGGTTTTTTTATGTAAGGCGTTTAATTCAAGAAACAACAAGGTTAATGACTCAAAAGGGATTACAAGGGATAATAAATTGGGTGGGTCATATAAGTCAAGGGTTTAAAAACAAAGAAGGCCTTCATCCTTTCCATATATCATGCATCTAGTAGTTTCAAACCGATCCAGAGCAAGTTCTGAAGGTAATCATCCTAGGGGAGTATCATACACAACAAGAAACATAAAAGGAATGAAATATAGTCATATAAGTTCAATGCCTCACATGGGTTTATATATGAAAATCCATGATAATTTCACACATTCCCTAATCACTCAAGTATCAATTTCTGACCAAGTTTATGAAACTAACTACTTCAATCAATCAGCATAGTTCATATTCCACTCAAGCCACCTAATTCAACTACAAGCATACAGTCAATCTCTTTCCAACTATGATGATAGAATTTTATTATATAATACACAAAATAATGACTCAAGTGCAAAGAAATTGACATACCTAATACTAACATATCTATGTAAGGCCCCAAAATATACCCTAGTTGAAATGATACATGTTTATGGAAGTATATGTGAGATAGGAGTTTAAATT
>JAOXYD010000002.1:10634229-10647282 GCA_028565735.1 Pinacopodium congolense
GTGCAGGTGCAGCTTTTTGGTCCTTCGTTCACAGCTGGTTGGCGCGCGTCCCCTGGTGCTGCAGCCAGCAGCCAAAGCATCAGTTGAAGCTCCAGCCGCCAGACATCCCAAGCCTCCACTCACGCAGCTCTCTCCCCACTAGCACACTTGTCTCTTATTTTGTTCCTATTTTATATCATTTTGCTTACAGCTCTTGGGATTCTCCAATAATACCCTAATTAATTCCCCTCGAGCTTTGTATTTCCGAATGTCTGAATTCGCACCTCTTGCTTAAGCTCATGTTAAGCTCGTCGTTTTGACGAGATTAACTTAATTTTTTTTTTCTTTTTTTTCTTTTTTAAATTAACAATCTTTAACTTTTACTTCAATTTCTTTAAATTCATCATGCTTTGGTCCAAAATTTATGTTATCACAATAAATCTGTCATTAAACAAAATATAACACAAATTAAATATGTCCAACTCTCACCGTCAGTCACCGGAAGCTGCCGCCGCAGCACCCGAACCCACACCAGATCTCCCACCCAGAACCCCAGTGGCTGGCGCACGTGTCCACTTCCCCAACCCTGATGACGCGATCGAGGTATTTGTGGATGGGTATCCAGTCAAAATCCCCAAGGGCTTCACCGTCTTCCAGGCGTGCGAAGTCGCCGGCGTTGACATTCCTCGATTCTGCTACCACAGCCGCCTTTCCATCGCCGGCAATTGCCGTATGTGTCTCGTCGAGGTCGAGAAGTCTCCTAAGCCCGTGGCTTCTTGCGCCATGCCTGCTCTTCCTGGTAATCATAATAGTCACACCAACTTCATATTTCATTCCTATAATTTTATTTGTGTTGTACCTAAATCTGAAAAAGAAAATGGTTATCTGCATAAAATTTTATATAGAGTTACTACCTTCAGTATTCTGTTACTATTCTACTTTTTTTTTGTGAATTGGATAAGCATTGACTGAACTTTACAATTTGATTTTCTTTAGCGTCCATTTCTGACTCGCTTGCTCCAATTGATTTAATGGAAGATGCAGAGAATACGCTGTTGCGGCTACACTGTCGTCTTTGTTTTTTTAGTTGTCTACGTGGATTTTGTGTTGAGGTTTCTGTAGTTACTCACACTATGTATATCTTATTTTTTTGGTTTAATTCGATTTGCTTATTTACTTGAGGGTTTTCATTCTTTAGGAATGAAGATTAAAACCGATACACCCCTTGCAAAGAAGGCACGTGAAGGTGTGATGGAGTTTTTGCTCATGAATCATCCACTTGATTGCCCAATATGTGATCAAGGTGGAGAATGCGATCTTCAGGATCAGTCAATGGCATTTGGATCTGATCGTGGCCGCTTCACTGAAGTAAAGAGATCAGTTGTTGACAAGAATCTTGGTCCTTTAGTGAAGACTGTGATGACTAGATGTATCCAGTGTACAAGGTTTGAATCTGACGGTCTCTTTCTTTATGAGATACATGTTTTTTTTGGGTGCTAGGTGTTTGTTCTGTGTACTCTTTGATCCAGGTTTTTCAAAATTGAGAATGTAATTTGTGAAAAAAGAATGCTATAAAAGAGACCTGATGTTTGTAAAAGAGATCTTAATTAGTGTGTTGATTGGCCTAATTTGTTCGCTGGCTTATGAAACATGTGTTGCATTCAATTAGAGAAGACTGTTTCTTGGTTTCGTCTTTGAATATGAGATGTTAAATGGTCAAAATATTGTTAGCTCCACAGTTTAACGGAGTTACTTAAAAATATTTTGTTGAATATCCATCCCTGAATTTCTACAGTCTTCTCAATAAGCTGCAACTGTTGGTTGGAATTTTGTAATTCCATTTATACATATATGTTTGGTGAGGCAACAAAAGGTCTACAGTTTTCAAACCAAAAATTGCTTTCCTTGAAATTAGTTGAAGTTGATTCCTTTGAAATTCTACTGTTCTATATGTATGTCTATCCTATATATATCTGTCTCTCTCTCTCTCTCTCTCTCTCTGTGTGTGTGTGTGTGTGTGTGCGCGTGTGCGTGTGTGCCTATTAGGAATGCGTTTAATGATTCTATCTATATGTCTACGAGGAGCTCATACTGGTTATCACATAGTAGCTCCCGGTACTCTTCTGATTAAAATAAGAGCTTTTGCTTTGGGGTGTTGTGCACAAACATAATTTTTTCATGTTGTAATTTTAGTATACTTTCAGGTTCCCTGGCCTACCTCTGATCATGTTTCTGAAGTTTGTGGAAACTTTTGATGATTCATGCTTTTTCAGCTTTTTTGTTAATATCTTTAAGCACTGCCATAGCAACACTGTTTAATAAAAGAAATTCTTAAAATATTTGTTCAGTATTGTTTAACACTGTTGTACTTCTTTTTAACTTTTGTGATTTCTTGTTGTATTTTTCCATATGGTACAGGTGTGTCAGGTTTGCAACTGAAATTGCTGGGGTACAAGATCTTGGCATGTTAGGCCGTGGCAGCGGGGAAGAAATTGGGACTTATGTTGAGAAACTCATGACAAGTGAACTTTCTGGAAATGTGATTGACATCTGTCCTGTGGGAGCTCTAACCTCGAAGCCTTTTGCATTTAAAGCCCGAAATTGGGAATTGAAAGGAACTGAGACTATCGATGTTACTGATGCAGTTGGATCAAATATTCGGATAGATAGTAGGGGTCCAGAGGTTATGCGCATTGTTCCAAGGTTGAATGAGGTAAATTTGTGTCAACTGAACTACTAAATTACACCTTTCTAATTTATCATCTTTGATCAACCTTGGATTATGGCACCTGGGATTAGCACTTTTGCCACCATAGCATTTGTACTGCTACATACCAGTCAAAAAATCGTTCTAGGTTTCTGTTGAAATTCACTGTCAATGGGAGTTAAAACTCATTTATACAATGAGGAAAGCAATTTAGTATGTATCTACTTGTGATATATTAATCTGGACCCTTTTCTCCTTCACTTCTGCAAATTACGACATTGAAAAGTAGGCTTGAAAACTTTCAGCTGGTTGTTTAGAAGCAGCTGGCTCCAGCATATTGTGATATATCCTAACCTATGTTTCAGTTTCCTGGTCTCATTCCCAAAGCCAGGCCAGTGCTTATCCGACAAGGAATTTCATAACCTTAGGACTTTATGGTTACGGCCATTTATAAATCCATGACTCAGGTGGCCTAGCTTGTACTTTGGTACTTAGTTGAATGATACAAGTTATGGTATTGAATCATGGGTATGACTTTTGTATATTTCCAATAGTAAGGAAATATGTTCCATCTAGTCCTACTGCAGCAGGATCTCACCCCACCTACAGGATTAAATAAAAATATCCTTAGCTACAGCACTAAGATTCTCAGTTCCTCCATTTATAGTAATAGAAGATTATCTTATTCTAATGAAGAATGTTTGATGAAGTGTTTATCCCTTAGAAGGATATCTTTGCTTATTCTCTGTATGGTGGGTTGACAAATTAGGTATTAATTTTACATTAGGATCGATTTTTCATGTACAACAAAATGGCAGATATTCTATAACCAAGACCGGTAAGATGTAGAGATATTTGAAAAATAAGACTTGATGTATGGAATTCAGAGAAGGTAGGAAAAAGCTAATAGATTTTAGCACCAGAAGTTAATCGTTGATTAACTGGGACTAATGAGCTGCCAAACTGCACTACTTGAGGCTTGAACTCATTCAAATTGATTGGTCGTCATTTTAATTGCCTAAGTTCTATTTGTTTTTTTAATCTTACCTCGACATGAACCCCAAAATTTTGATGGCTCGAATAGGGCATTGCAAATTTAAAAAGATCATCTTATTAGTTAAATATTTCAAAGATAGATAAGGCTGATTCCATGAATTTCCTTGGCGTTGCTCATGGACTATCCAAGTACAGAACTTCTGAGGACTTCTTTTCAACTGGAGCCATCTACTAGACTCCTATAGTTTATTTGGTTTATACCCGATCTGCCAATGGTAAAATCTACCCGAGGTGCTTATAGAGTGGCAAGGATGAATGTCACTGCTTCATGCAGCAAATATGGGATGTTATGATTCATATAAGGTAGAATCTTGGTACAAGTCTATGCAAACAGGTTTGAAAGTGCTAGTAGTGATGCATTGAAAATTAAGTACTTGGTGTTTTGGCTGTAACTCTTAGTCTTTATAGTTGAAAATATGTCTAGTTACATGAATGTGATACTGAATGTGAATTGTGAATCCACTTATTGAATTCTTTTTTGAAGGTATAGGTTTGTGTCTTTCTTTTCCTATAATTATATGTGATGATATGCTAATTGGTCATTGGTGTTCGCTTTAGGTTAAATCTAGAGATGCTGGATCCCTGTTCTGAGTTTTTGTTAAACTCCTAGTTCTAGTCCTGTCAAAAGATTTGAACAGCTCTAATTTTCTTTTTTATGTGATGCTAGTTTACTTCTACAGGCAAGATGATGTTTGGCAGTGCCTTATTCTTTACTGGCAGTATACATCTTTTAGATTTTTTAGATGCATTGTCTTGTTTTTGTTCCTCCCCTTTTTTTTTTTTGGTTTGGACATTGTCTGGCCTGTTTCATGGCTTTGATTTGCACGTCATATGACTCCATTTTTCTGAAGCAGAAATTTAATAGTTCAAATGATTTATTCCTTTTTGTTTTATGCTCCTGCTTTTTACTTGTTACAGTGACATGTTGACACAAGTGGTGTTATTTCAGGACATAAATGAAGAATGGATCTCAGACAAGACCCGATTCTGTTATGATGGGTTGAAGAGGCAGAGACTGAATGATCCCATGATTCGTGGATCTGATGGCCGTTTTAAGGCTGTTAGCTGGCGGGATGCCTTAGCTGTGGTTGCTGAGGTTGTCCATGAAGTTAAACCTGAAGAAATTGTTGGGGTTGCTGGTCGGTTGTCCGATGCTGAATCCATGATTGCTCTGAAAGATTTCTTAAACAAAATGGGGTCAAACAATGTATGGTGCGAAGGAAATGGTCCAAGCCCAAATGCTGATCTGCGAACTGGGTACATTATGAATACTGGCATTAGTAATCTTGAGAAAGCGGACGCTTTCCTCTTGGTTGGTACACAGGTAATACAGCAACATGTTTAATCTTTGAATTGCATAAGCGTTAGTTTATAGTCGTTAACTGAAGACTACTCTAGTGCAGCTTCATAATACTTTTTTTTTTTTTTGAAAGTTAGGTCCATAATAATTTTTTGATTGAAGAAATTTTCTTTCATAAAAATTTCAAACAGAAATTGAGAGAACAGACCTTTTCTATTTTAATATCTAATTTTCCAATTTTAACCTAATTTTGTTGACATTTTTTAAGTTTTTTTTTTTCAATTGACATGTTTAATGCCTATTCATTGTGGAAAGCTAGAGTAAGTTTCCAAATTCTTCTGCAGGAAAATGGAGAACAAAAAAGTTCTTATGCTAAGAAACATTTTTCTATTTGGAAAACTGGGAACAGTTGGCCACTTATCTTTTAGTTTTAATTTATGGTAGATTTGCAAAAAGCTCAAAGCTAGTTTTGTACGCACATTTTATTTCATTAGATGTATGGTTTGAAAATTAGTATTTATTAAATAATATATTTAATAAATAACCACACGAAAATTTAAAAATTCAGTTTTAGTCAAAACTAACTATAATTTTGAATTTCTACGTTCTTTTTTGAGAAATTTTTTATATTTCTTTTATATTATAAAATTCTATTTGATTTTCCACATAAATTTTAATATCAAATGTAATATATGTTTAAAATCAGAGTTAGCTTGTACTACTATAAATTTAATTAACTCATTTTAATAAAACTTCTATAAGGTGCTTTAGTTGAAGTAGTGAAAAAATATTTGAGTTATCATAATTTTAGAGATCTTGTAGACGATATGCTCTAGAAAATGTTTGCATGCTTTCCTTATTTTCAACATTGAAAACTCATTAATAACGTCATTCAGACATTGGTTTTGATATCACAAATCTTTTTCAGTATTATAGATTGCACAAAATTAGTTGCATCTCTAGCAAACTAATTTCAGTATTAACAAAATTGAACATAGTTTTGACTTTTCTTTTAGTTTTCCATGGAAAAAAATTAATAAATAAAAAAGGACATCGATATTGGGACAGGATAAGCCCTTTGACAACTAAAACAATTCTTAAGATTCTTTACCTCCATTTTGTCTGTAGTTAATCTTTATCTCTTAATGGTACTTTCTTTGTATTGGAATTTCGCTCTCTATTCATATAGTCTGGAAACAATAAGCACTGGTTATTAGGGAATTTGCTGCCCTGAATATGCATTATGTGCATTTTGATTTGCAGGTATTTAAGTAAAGCATGCATATCGATTTTGAGATATTGATTAATATGAATATAAGTTTATTCATCCTGTTGTTGTGGTTGCTTTTTCATTATGCTAAATGATTCTTGTTTTAAAATTTGTTGCCAGCCTAGGGTAGAAGCTGCTATGGTGAATGCTAGAATCCGAAAAACCGTCCGAGCTAGCAATGCTAAAGTTGGTTATGTTGGACCTCCAGCTGACTTCAACTATGATTATGAGCATCTTGGAACAGACCCTCAGACCCTTCTTGAAATTGCGGAGGGTCGCCACCCCTTTTTTTCAACTTTCTCAAATGCCAAAAACCCAGTCATAATTATTGGTGCCGGGCTCTTTGAAAGAGAGGACAAGGATGCAATTTTTTCAGTAGTTGAGGCTATTGCCAAAAAGGGAAATGTTGTGAGACCGGATTGGAATGGATTCAACGTATTGCTTCATAATGCTGCCCAAGCTGCAGCGCTTGACCTTGGAATTGTTCCAGAGTCGAACAGAAGCATTGAGACTGCCAAGTTCGTATATTTGATGGGTGCTGATGATGAAGACTTGGACAAGATTCCAAAAGATGCCTTTGTGGTATATCAGGGGCATCACGGCGATCGTAGTGTGTATCGTGCCAATGTGATTCTCCCTGCTTCTGCATTCAGTGAGAAGGAAGGGACCTATGAAAACACAGAAGGCTGCACACAACAGACTTTGCCTGCAGTTCCAGCAGTTGGTGATGCTAGGGATGATTGGAAGATAGTTCGGGCCCTTTCTGAAGTTGCTGGTGTGCGATTGCCTTATGATACCCTTGGGGCCATACGCTCCCGGATCAGAACTGTGGCACCAAACCTCTTAAGTTTGGACGAGAGAGAGCCAGCTACTTTTGGGTTTTCGCTGAAGCCTGAGAGCACTCAGAAGATGAGTTCGACACCATTTAAGGCTGCCATAGAAAATTTCTATATGACTGATTCCATCACCAGGGCATCAAAGATTATGGCCCAATGCAGCGCACAGTTATTGAAGAAGTGAGCTATTGGTTTTGACCGCCCAAATAAATTGCACATAAACATTTACTAACATATATTTAAGCTGTGCAAGTCCCTGTTTTAGCCAGCAGTCAATCTTGAACATTGTCAGTACATCCAATAATGTATGTTAGTTATCGTTTTGCCATGGAGTTTACATTTACTTCCCATGCTCTGATTCCATGAATTTCGGGGAAGTTTGTAGCAGGGTTCTGTTGGAGTTCACTGTTTATTGAAAGACTAAGACATCGTCTGTTTGATCCGAGGACATGCCCTTTCAGATTTTGACAAATTCCTCGATCGCATTAATGACACGAGTTGAAGGCTGTTGCTGCCTTTTATTTCTTTGGATGACTGACTTCGTTGTATTATGTTTGGAACATTAGTAATTGAAGCTTGAGCCGTTGATTTTACTTGTGTTAGATTTATGATTTCAATTTACCATCTAATTGGAAAACCAAGGAATTAGAATTGGAGCTTAAATTTATTTCTTAATATATTTGAAAAGAGGTTGACGATGCTTTTAACTCATGGATTGAATATTTATAACGAAAATATAGGCTGAATAATTTAGAGCAAAGACGTGTATCCCATTATGTTTGCAGAAACTAAAGGTAAGTAATTTAAAGATGTTTCATGTGTATTATGCAAATGATATCCAAAATTAAATAAGACTAATAACCAATTAAAGATTATAGTTAAAATATTTGCGGACCATGTGATTGGGCCATGCATATCTGGCGGTCGAATTATTCTGACTTCTGATGATGGCGATAATGGATGATGGAGGTTGAGCAGAAGTGTAATCTAACCCGACCGCTTCCTCCTCCACTACCGCCAGGGCCTGTTATAGGACCCGAGAGCAAACCTAACATGGAACAACTTGTTTTATTAGTACATAAATATGATAAAATAAAACATAGAATTATAAATGTTATGACATTGCAATGTTTTCATCCCTCATCAATAGATGTACACTGTATGATCTTCAAATATTGGCTGTTAATTTGATCATTGAAAATAATTTGTTTATCTAATCATATTTTCACTTTAAGGAATTTACATGTAGATACAACAACATAAATAAAATCAAAATAAAACTATTATAAGTTGATTAATAATAAAATCAATAGCACATAATAACTCATAGGTATTACGAATCTATGTTACTTCTAACTAACTAGTGGAAATTATATTCTATATAAAAAATAATGGTTAGCTAAAGATTATCTTAGTCTTGTTATTTGATATCTTAATGATGATTTTAGAACATCAACGTGCTTTAAATTGTTAATGCAAGTCAATCAAATAATATAATCAACTCTAAATATTGGTCAAAATTAGGATAAGGAATGAATGAACATAAGTAGATTTTCACTCTCACCTAAATCTGACGGAGGGCGGTTGTGACCATGGCCGCCTTTTCTATCTTCTACAGTTACACTCTCCATTGCTATGGCCTTTCCTTCATCAGAGCTGGAAGCAACAGCGTCATCAAAAGCTACTGACCCTGTTGGTACCAATTCTATATGCAACCAAAACTTAATAGACGATACTTGGTAAGAAGAAAGATACCTCGGAATTAACAGAAAATTGGTAAGAGAAATATTTATTATTGAACAAAATTGACGTGAAAGAAAAATAAAAGTAGATGTGCATGCATGATATGGAAGAAAGTAAAATTGATGGTATAGACAGGTACCAGTAACATAGCTCCTAGGCTTAGATTTAGAACAAAAGCAGCCCATTCTTGCTTGCTCTAAGCTTAAGCTTCCCTCAAATTCCAAACCCTAAAATCCCACTCTTCTGCTTCCTCTGTGTATATATTTAACAACTTAGGTATGAAGCAATTTAAAAGGAAATTTTGTAATAATTATTGTCCTTGTTAATTTCCCATATAGGCTTCCTTTATGTTCTACAACTTCACATCATCTCAAGAACTTATATACTTTTTCTTAGGCGTAATAAACCAACTATAAACATCATGTTTGAACCCGACCCGAAAAGACACACTAGGCTGGAATTTAAGTCCGAGTAGGCTGAGTTTTGAATAGACTTGGATGAGTTCGAATCCAAATAATAAACTAAAATCCAATCCATTAAATTCTAAACAAGCTCATTTTTTTAAATTTAATTGGTAGAGCATTAAATTAAAAAGAAAAAAATTGACGAATGAACAATTATTATAATTTAATTTTTGATTAATTAATAAATTTTTATGACCATAACATTATTCATCTATAGAAATTTTGTTGTCTTAACTCTTTTTCTTTATTTATTATACCCGCATATGAGTTTTGTTCTCATAATATATTTGATAAGTAAACAATAATAGAGACACATTTAACCGTCCAAATATTCACAAATGTTATTGAGACAACCACCCATCCTAAAGGCTTGTTTGATATGATTAGTGTTTTAAGTTTTAATTTTTAGTACAGAAATAAAAAAAATACATTAATATAATATAAAAATTAAAAATAAAACACAAAAATTAATATAAATATATCAAAATTACAACTAAAAATCACAAACTGCAATAATATCAAACAATTCTTAAAATTTCACTCTTGAGAATATATATAAAAATAAGAAAATAATTATATGGCATTCGAAAGATATTTAATTATTTAATTATTTTTTTCTGTCTTATGTGAAAGGTGTCACTAAAAGCCGTAAAATGAATTACATGTAGTCTTTTCCTATAAATAATGAGGATGGTGGAAGGTGTCCTAAGTCCTAACTACTATATATATATATATACAGGCTTGTGGGTACAGTGCCGCTTGCCGTCTGACCAGTGTAATTGATCTGAGCTTTCTCTGTGTCTGGGTAAAGTTTCTAGTCCCTTTTTACTGTGTTAAATCTGCTCTCTTCTTCTTCTTCTTCTTCTTCTTCTTCTTCTTCTGCCCTGCTGCTGCTATTTTGTTGCAGTTGAATTGTTCCATGAATTGGGTTGGGCTTGAATTCATTGTTAGACCAAAAGGAGGATTACATATATGTTTGTGTTTACAAAGGTTACAAGAATAGATTCCGTTGTATGTTCACTTGAAACCAATTCAACTTGTCAAGGTTCCCGTCAACGAGCCATTCTTTTTGACCAACGAAGTTGGTGGCGGTGGCACATTGTTTTAGTTAAAACAATGTGCTCTGCGCCATTTGTTTTTGAAAAACAGGTGGATATACCTCATCATTTTCTCAAACACCGTTTTTTGATTCATCGTTGACGGTTGGCCTTAACTATATATATGTATATATGCAGAGCAGTGAAGGGTGAGTGAAAAACGAAAGAGAAGAAACTATTTTTAAAAAAAGGTGTGTTGTGTGAGAAGTGTATGATTCAAATTATTCTGTTAATATTAAATTGTGTTTTTATCTTGACTTTGTTTGGTATTTTTTTATTTTGTGTTATTATTTTGTCGCTCTTACTCTTATTTATTGTGTAGACTGTTGTCCTCACTATAGTAGATAATTTATTAATTTGTATTCGTAGTTTTTATTTTTTTGATTTTGAGGTGGTATTTTACGTTTAAAAAATTTAGTGTTTCATGTACTTAGTTTCTTTGTATGTTATTATGTATTTGTTATTAAATTATTTTTTGAATCTGCTATATTCGATAATTTTAAAAAAATTATTTTTAATATTTCACTGTAATAATATTATTATTTATGATATTCTTCCAACACAACTAAGTAAAAGAATTATGAGAAGTTAAGGGGTCGTTTGATTGAGCTTTTAGTTGTAGTTTTTGATTGTGGATGTTATATTTTTGTATTGAATTTTGTGTATTTTTATAGATTTTTGTATTATTTATCTTGATTTTTGTGCTGTATTAAAGTATTTTTTTTCAATTTATGTGATGTTCTTTATTGATTTTTGTGTTTAGAAAATCTGAAAACTAAATTTAAAAACTAAATCGTTTCCAAACGGGAGAAGTGCTGCTATTTAGTTTATCTGATTGGTTTTAGTATAATTCACTTTGCAAGCCCTTTTCAAGATTTCTCAAACAATTGCTCTTCGGATTAAGAGAAACTGATGGTGGGGTTGAATGGGAATTCTTAGTTCAAGGAAATCCCTAATTTATGCTAGTGTTATTTGTTACCTGATTTAGCTTCTATGCATACTCATGCTTATGCTAGTGTGAGGTGAGAATTTCATTGTTGAGAAAGAGAGAGAAAGATGCGATTTTGCCAGAGAATTGAGTTTCTGGAAAATTAATTTATAAATAAGAATTTTCTATCCAAAAGTTATTATGAAGCCAACCTTTAGGACCCCAGTTTTTTTTAGACAGAGTGGAACTCAGGGTTGCATCAAGACAAGTCTTTGCAGTATTGTACTAATATTCAGTAGAGTCAAATAGCTGGTGTAGTCATTAGATTGTCCACATTTAGGAATCTTTCTCATTCATTTCTTTTCTTTGTTTAATCTGTTAATCTGATACAAATATGTTCAACTGTGGCCCCTTAATAGAATTGTGGCATAACTTGCCCAAAAAAGATATATAAAGCTGAAGAAAAGCTTTATGCAATACTAATTTGGACTAAATATAGTTCTTGTCGGAAGATTGATTCTTGGATGCCACCTGTGGTCTTCATATTGTTCATAACTGCACACAACATTTTATATATTAAATACATTGTTATTAAATGGATGAGGCTTTTCTTTATAATTGTTGAGAATAATTCAAAATTGTAGTTATCTTTGACTATATATTTAATTAGATAGTAGTTAATAATTTTAAGATTTTCTAAATATTCTGTTTGATTTAGTTTATTCAGTATCATATATTTTAAATTTAGTTTGTTTAGATTTATTAGTATTCTAAAACCTATTTAAACGCATGTCAATTCACTTTATTAATAGAGAAAATTATTTTCTCCTATGGCTTTCTTTTCTTCTATCCTATTCATATGAATTCTATACTATCACAAATACTATGAATACATGTCAGTAATACCCAACAATAATACATGTCAGTAATCTATCTTGCTGTTTGAGTTATTTTTTGTTATAGTTTTATGATACAGCTTGGCCTCTGTGTTCTTCGAAATGTCTAAACTAAATTGGGTTGCTAATGAATCGATTTTCTGAATTTCACTTCTAGTTGGAAACAGAACTTTATTTCTCAACCACCTTGTGAGTTAACAGCTATGCGTTGAAAATCTGGTTTCATCGTTACCACGGCCAAGTCAAGGCCTCCATGAATTAAATTTCTTTAGTTCCTTTTGACTGTTGGATTTCCTGTAGGAATGATACCATTCTTATCCAATTGGTGAATCAGGACTGATAGAAGTATGATGATTATAGCATGTTTTCTCGCCTGTATTGCTTTTTTGTAAAAGAATATCTCATACTTTTAATTACATTTTGGATTAAAATAATGAGTAGTCCCTGTAATTTTCAAAGCCATTATTTTAGTCTCTAAACTTTTTTTTTTTTAACCATTAGTCTTCCATCAAATTTCACTTATGTGAACCAATGAATTTTTGAGATGTCTACATGCAACATCAGCAAAATCTGAAGGAGAACTGATGGTGAAAAAGAAAAAGAAAGTTTAGGGACTCAAATGATAGTTTTCAAATCATAAAGATTAAAATGATAATTTGAAAAACTATAGGAACTACCTATAATTTTAACCCTTATAGTTTTAATATTTTTATCAAACAACGTCAATAGAATATCAAGATCACTATTTACCTTTTTTTTGTTTTAATCTTTTCCTTT
>JAOXYD010000002.1:10647382-10663274 GCA_028565735.1 Pinacopodium congolense
TTATTTTAAAATAATTAATAAATTTATTATTATATTAAATTTATACTATTATTAATCTTTTAAAAAATTAAATTAAAAATTATACAATATAATATATTTTAAAAATATTTATAAATTTTATAAAATTAGACAAATATTAATATTGATCTATACTAATATTAATACAGTATTATTTTAAAATTAAATTAAATACAGGTATTATATTCAAAATAGGCGCTAACAAACGCAATACGGTGGCGTGCATACTCTTTCCACGCATGAGCCGCTTTCAGTTGAAAGGACGCGTCAAAGGCAACATTCACGTCACGCGACCCATGCTCCACTAGAGGCCTTATTTGCCATTCAAGACAAGATCAACGGCCAGGAACTGCCACGTTAGTTTAACCGGGTCCCTTTAATACGGGGGCTAAAAGCGAGTATCTCGTGTATTCAGCTTTCCGTGCGTAAGCGTATCTTATCCAATTTATGATCTCCATAACAAATTCAGATCCTAGGGTCCACATTGGTCCGTGCTAATTACTAGACGTAGATCCCTTATTAAGGACATTAATGATTATGATACAAAAGTACAGGGGTTGCTTAGCAAAAAAGGCTAGTGTGTGTGTTTTAGTTGGGTCCCTCGCGGTCCTAGGAGGTGACAGGTGTTTTAATTCTTTGCTGCTTTCACTCTATATATTCATTTCTCTGTTGCTTATCTAGTGTATATGTTCGCTTCGGTTTCTACTATACAAGCAAGCGGTGGGTGAGTGTTCTTATTCTCATTGGACGTATGTTTATATACTTGTGATGATCCTGTTTTCTTGTAAATGGGTTCTTTGTTACCAATTAAAAACAGTTATGCTTCTCTTTCTTCTTCATTGTCAGTGTCTTATGTTTTGGTATAAGTTTTGTTGTTTGAGTTGAATCCTGTACAGTGTTTGAAATTTCTTTTGTGTAATGTAATTTCAGTTATTGGTCAATGTGTTCTGTTCAATATCGTTTAAGTTCTTTAGCAAGGTAAGAGTGTAGTTACTTTCTCTTTTCTTTCTTTTGGTTGGTGGGGTTGGATACTTTGAGAATAAAAGCTCTGCAGTGTCTCATGCGATCAATTTTCATTCGAAATTTCCTTCTATGTTTTTTTCGATCTTGGAAGTCGGACAACTGAGTCTTCTGAAAATTCAGATATATGTTTGAAATTTTGGAATATGATATTAGAGCATATTGATGGGTTTTGCATAAGCTTACCATTAAAGAGAGAGAGTCTCCTTTTTTAGCGGACTATTTTGATGTATGCAGTTTTGGCTTCTGTATAGATTGTTAAATTCTCCTTCCGAGTCGTTAAAGAACATTGACGTTCAATTTCAGATTCTTGTGTTAGATTTCATTCTTATAATATCCTTGTAATAATATGTTTGAGATACTATTAAGTGTAGTGTGCTTATAAACTCTTTCATAAAACGTGCGAAGGGGCGCGCACTCATTCTACTTCTTTTGGTGCACTCATCCATCTGACAGTTTTTATTTGAATTTCACTGGAACTTTTGTGTTGATTGTTAGATGATCATGGGGACGAAATTGAGAAAAGTACTGTTGCCTCTATTACTTTCATTGCTGGTCTCTTCTTGGGTTTCCTCTGCAGCCAAGGACGGGCTGGTTAGAATCGGATTAAAGAAGAGACCATTGGACAAAAACAGCCTCCTCGCTGGTAGGCTGGACTCAGAAGAAGCACGGACAGGTTCCGTTAGAAAGTACCATATTCGTGGTTATGCGGGAGACTCTCAGGACCCTGATATTGTGGCACTGAAGAACTATTTAGATGCTCAGTACTATGGTGAGATTGGCATTGGCACTCCTCCTCAAAAGTTCACAGTTATCTTTGACACTGGTAGCTCCAACTTGTGGGTGCCATCATCTAAGTGCTACCTTTCGGTAAGTTTTGAATGTTGCTGCCTTCTCTTTGTGGTAATCAAATGTAGGTTTGTCATTAAGAAGATGGAGTTAAGAAATTGATTGTGGTATCGTGAGCAAGACCCTGATGGGCTCGTATCGCTTTGCAGGTCGCTTGTTACTTTCATAGCAAGTACAAGTCTGATCAATCAAGCACCTACAAGAAGAATGGTAGGTTTCTTTCCCTGTAGATTTTCTTGAAGACCAATAGTCATTGTTCATAGCAGGAGTAGGCAGTTAGTTTATTGATATGGAATTGGCTTTGTTTTAATATCACGGGATTGTTTCTGGCTTTTCATTCAAGAATAGTGCATGATGAGTGTATATGGAGTGGTTGGTACTCTATACTATGTGATGATAGGGGACTTGATCAATTTTGTACTTTTGTCTTTGAGTAGATGTGCATTAAATTTGGGTAAATATGCCATCAATCTTCTTTGCTTTCTTCTTATTCACGACTATTGCAACTAGGAATGCTGTCATTAAGGATTAAATTCCACAGGGAAATCTGCTGAAATTCACTATGGTTCTGGAGCTATCTCTGGTTTCTTTAGTAATGATGATGTCAAAGTTGGTGACCTAGTTGTTAGAAGTCAGGTAATCTTAGGCTTCCTTCTCATGTCACGCTCACCCATTTTGGAATTTTATCTCCCCCTTGATTTTCATTTGAAAATTACAGGAGTTTATTGAGGCAACAAAGGAACCTGGTGTCACATTTGTGATGGCCAAGTTTGATGGTCTATTAGGACTAGGGTTTCAAGAAATTTCAGTTGGAGGTGCTGTTCCAGTCTGGTACGTTTTCATTATTTCAATTATCAGGAAGCTTTCTGACATTTCCGGGTTGGAGTATAAACAGTCGCTTGGATTGTAGGTACAACATGATTAAACAAGGTCTTGTCAAGGAACCTGTGTTTTCTTTTTGGCTTAACCGTAATGCAGAGGAAGAGAAAGGCGGTGAAATTATATTTGGTGGCATGGATCCAAATCATTATAAGGGCACACACACATATGTTCCTGTCACTCAGAAAGGCTATTGGCAGGTTAGTTGGTCATGGCTTTTTATTTAATGAGATCATGAAGTATATATTTAATGTTTCACTCATCTTAGGTTTTTATGTACCTTTTTGATAGTTTGACATGGGAGATGTACTTATTAGTGGCAAACCAACAGGTTTGCTTTCTCTCAGTGACGCCATGCCTTTACACAATTTTTCATGTTCAGCAGAAAGCACATTTCATGTTTCTGTGGTGAAGTTTTAACGATTATGCATATTATTACCCAGGATACTGTTATGGTGGGTGTTCAGCTATTGCAGATTCTGGCACTTCCTTGTTGGCTGGTCCAACGGTATGGGCAAAGGCTTCAAACTTTGTTTCCTTCATTTATTAGTTCCCTGTTCTAGGGAGTCATTGACCAGCTATTTGATTATGTAATTCCTGCCTGAATTTAAGTCTTACTCTAGTTGGTTGTATTTCTAAGCGAATACAGAGCTAGTATTCCTCTTTTCTCTTTTCTCTTCCTTTAATTGTATAAAATTTTAACATTTCTAATTACTTGTATCTGATGACTCTTCTTCCTCAGTAAATTTGAAAAGCAAATTTTTTGTGTGGCAGTTTTCAGCAAGGCACAACCTTTCCCACAGTGATTATCTTGATTTCATATCTATATCATGTTTTCTTGTTATTTAACCTGTAAGAATCTTTGCATTACACGATGTGATTATGGCATGTAAAAACCAGCTTGCTGTCCGTTATGGGTAGGGTTCTCGATGCTACACCATTTTGCTTACACTATCTGTTTCATTGATGATTTTTATTTTCATTTGTAGACTATTGTTGCTATGATAAATAAGGCCATAGGAGCCGGTGGAGTTGTTAGCCAGGAGTGCAAGGCTCTTGTTAATAACTACGGAGAGACCATAATGGATTTGCTTCTTGCTGAGGTAAAAATCTAGCTAGATTTTTGTTAATTGTTGTAGCTAAGAGTTTCTAGTTGTTAATATATTATTGCATAGTCCTTGTCCTAATACCTGTTATCACCATTATCATGCTTCCTATCAAGAAAAAGGTTTAATTTCTATTCTTAATATGCTTGTACCATGCACGCAGGCACAACCAAAGAAGGTCTGTTCCCAAATTGGATTGTGCGCATTTGATGAGACCAAAGGTCTTAGGTTAGCCTCTGCTGATATTTAATTATTTTAGACGCCTTATTGCCATTATTTTGAGGAATGAATACTATTTCCATGAATATAGTTTACCAGATTTCTTTGTAATAAATTCTTTGGTGCTGTAATTATGGTTGCATAGTATGGGAATTAAGAGCGTGGTGGACGAGAGGAATGGTAGAACATCTGGTCATCCTCGTGATTCCATGTGCTCTGCTTGTGAGATGGCGGTTGTTTGGATGGAAAGCCAGCTGAAGCAGAATCAAACACAAGAACACATATTGAAATATGTCAATGAGGTAATATAGCACTTCATCATGGTTTTGCAAGAAACCATGGACAACACGTTACATTTGAGAGTTCTTGAGCTGGGATCTGTTTATGATTGTCGTACTATGTGCATAGCTTTGTGATCAAATGCCTAGTCCATTGGGGGAATCAGCTGTTGATTGCAGCAGTCTTTCTTCCATGCCTACTGTTTCATTCACCATTGGAGGCAAAGTTTTTGACCTTGCTCCTAAGGAGGTATCTAGCTATTTGGACTTTTTGTTGCCTAAATGCTATTTCGGCATGCCATAACATTTATCTTGTCACTATTTTTCCAGTCTAATTGCAAACTCTCTTAAGCTTTTAAAACTCTGTTCATTCTTAATATCATAAAGGAAATTGGATACATAGCCGATGGAATGTTTCGAGAAGATTGATTGGGTAGCAATGCTGTCTTTTCTAGGATAGAATTGTTATTGACAGCATTTTTCTTCAGTGTTTTTGCTTAGCTCAGTCATCAGCTTGTACGTATACCATTACACTAACACCGTCTCTTGTATGTGTCAGTACATTCTCAAGGTGGGTAAGGGTGCAGCAGCACAGTGCATCAGTGGTTTTACTGCCCTGGATATACCGCGTCCTCGTGGACCTCTTTGGTACTTATTCACAGCTTGCTTTCACTTCACTCAAACCGCAAATATTTGTCCCCGTTCATCCCTTCATCAAATTCTCACTTTTTGGCCCTATCTCTCTCTCTTCTTTTTTTTTTTGGTCTCAGGATTTTGGGAGACGTTTTCATGGGTCGCTACCACACTCTCTTTGACTACGGAAATATGAGAGTTGGATTTGCAGAGGCTGCATAGAAGACCTTTTTGGAGCGTGTTTCATGTTTACTATCCCCTCTTTTTAGTGTCAAGACTCAAGCGTGTGATATATTTATTACCATACAGGAATACATCTACTGGTTCACCACCAAGTTATCGTGCTCGTAAATATTTACATATTTTCTTCTTCCACCGAGTTATTGCGTTTGTTATGGTTACTGATTTAGGTTTTGATTCTTTATTTTGTTAAATACAGAAATTAAAATATATATATATTAATACAGAGAATAAAATATAAAAATTAATAAAAATATATAAAAATTACATCTCACAGTAATACCAAACGATCTTTAAAGTATGCTACCCACTTTGTGATTTCTTCTCCGGTCTCCGTTTTCCCACCTATCATTTCTAGAAGCCTTTATGTTTTGTCCCGTTATGGACTCAACCATTATAGGTTGCCGGTAATCAGTGGTACAGCTCATTCGCCGTTGTTAGTTTTGAAGTTCTCTAACAATTCCCCATCCACCTCGTCATGGTGTCCTCCTAAGAGTGCTGTACTCTTGAGTGATTTTCCACTTTGCCTATTAGGCCATCAGCCGCATTTCATACCAACTACCTTATACATCCTTGGTATTAATTGCCAGCCACTTGTGCCATATTGATAGCACGGATCTTTGTGGTTTTGATGTTCTCGACTAGTAACTACTCTAGGAGTTGGCAGCGGAGCAATATGGCAAAAAGGGTTTTAAGTGATCCAACTTGCCACATACCGTAGAATTGGCGAGGAAATTAGAGGCTTGCTGTTAATGCTTAGGACAGCCCTGATAATGTGTTGTCACAATGTCATGTTGTTAAAGGTGTAAATTGCCTCACAGGTGAAAGGGGCATATAACTTCACTAGCGTTAAGAAAATAACGAAATAATCAAAATTTTTCATGATTTCTTGTGAATTAAAAGTACTTTAATTATATAATATAATTAATCTATGAATATAATAAATTACTAATCATAAGCTATATTTTCCGTTGAAAGTTAATTTTAATTCTAGTATTTTCTTTGTAAAACTTGGCAAACGTGGGATCCATATAAAAACTTTAACTAATAAAAATGTGATACGTGACAATATTACGTGGTATATAACGAAAAAAGTTAATGAAGTTAGAATTAGGATTATTTTTAAACGTTTTGAAATATTGTAATTTTTTAATATTTTTTAAATGTGGGAATTTAACTTAAACATCTTGAAATGTTAGAATTTGGCTTATATATTATTAAAAATATTAGGATTTAAATGATTTTTTTTTGTCCACCAGCCAAAATTTTCATATGGTTCCACAATGTCAACTAAACTATTCCTTAAATCCTTATATAGCCTTTAAGTATTAAATGCTTTCATGAGGTTGGATGTTCGAATCACACAGACCTCATGGCTCCTGCTTTTTCCAGTAGCAAGGGACAACAGCGTTTGGTGACTGATGAAGTTAGTGTGAATCAAACCTGTAACGTCAAACAAAATTAGGAGCGCTCTCTTCCAACTGAGTTGCCGCATTGTCTAGAAATTTTTACGATATTTAATATACTTAAGGGAAAAACTATATGATATTCTACTGGGCTTTCCATAGTCATCTTTATATAAAACAAAATTATTTTGATTATTTTATCAATCAAGAGCCAAATATCAATTAGAATCGGTTCGTATCATGTCTCAATATCATGAAATATAATATCTTTCATGATCAATATCAATCTATATATTGTTTTGGCACATACTCATTAGGTGACATGTCCTAAAGAGTTTTTCTCCTCTATAATCACAATCAAATACTTCAAACACACAATCTAATTATCAATCACATAATTCCATAAATAAGTACTCAGTCATACAACAATCATCATAGATGCATACAGTATCCTTTGATGCCAAAACTAATTTGTTTATACAAAAATATTGTAATAATAATCACATGAGTTTTGCGATAATAGTTACGCAACTATGTATATTTATAGTATTATATCATACGTACATACACATAAAAATGACATCCATCTCAACCTAACATATCATCTTCCATTTAGCATTAAACCATGTTCAAAGATTGGTATAGATTTAATATCAATAAGTAGATATGAATTTACTTGATTTACATCTTTTTCTATATGAGTATGATGATTTGGATTCCATTTATGACATACTTAGGGAGTAGGAAGGGAAATATCACAATCAGTGGCATTTACAAGTTATTGAACTTAATTAATAACATAAGGCTCATTAGGTTTATTAGGATGATCCAATTATGCAATTTAGTCATTGATTATATCTCATATAAACTTTCCAATAATTTTAATTTACAAACCGTTAAGAATTTTATTATATTTTGCAAGGGAAAAGTGATCAATATGATTTATAGAATTTTTCAAATCTTTTTTTTGAAAAAATCACTAGAAGGTTGTCAGAACAGTATTTTGACAACTAGAATATTACTCCGGTCAATAAAATTTTTATAATTAGTTTTAAAATTTAATAATTTTTATATCAATTAAAAACTCTTGATAAATAGAACAACTTTTATAAAGAAAACAAATTAAAATTATCAACAGATTTAAATGAATTGAAGAAAGCATTTTAGAGTCCTAATTTATATTTTTGCCAATCAGCAACAATATGAGTAGTGATTGGCAACGAAACCATAGAGATTTTGCTCTTGATATCGAGAGGAGTCTAATAGTGATAATGGTCATCGATAACAATCACCTGAGGCAATAAATTGAAAGTTGGTAACTTTTCATCATTTTCCCTCTTCAATTTTCGTCATAATTTTGGTAGATTTATATAATAAATTTGGTATGGTTGTGATAGGTTTGAAATGAGGAGTTGATTGTTATATATATTTAGACTATTAAAGTCGCTGGTAGTAAAACATAACAAAAGAGGATTAAAATGTGAATAGTAACTTTTGGGGTAAAAATGACCCAAAAAAAAAAGATTAGAAGGTGAAACAGAAATATATATGTGTATATATACAAAGGAGAGAGGAGTATTACATATATACTTGATTAAGTATGTTAGGGATAAACAACAGATTCCATAAAATGTAATAGAAAACAGCTCTATGTGATTTGCTTTGTAGTTTTACAACCATATTTAAATGTAAAAATATATATAGGTAAAGTAATGTTCACTTTAAAGCGAATAGTGGTGGAAAAATTGAAAGAAAAAAAATGCACAACTGGATCAACCTAAATATTAGTCATAATCTAATTCCTTTAAAACTAAAAGAGTTGATATATTGGCAAGAAAGACATCTCACCGACGTCTATCTGACTCCAGGCTATCTTCAATGAGATGCGGGACTTGTAAAATTAGCACATAGCTACTAGCTTACTGATAGACAATGCCCACCTTGATCATGGTAAGTTGTTACAAGAGTGTAAGTTGTGTACCTTTAGCAAATAGTTTAAATACTATTATACCATTACTAATTGAACTCAAACCAATGTATATTCCATCATGAAAAATAATAAACTTGGTTTAAATTAGAGGATAACAACCTAAGGTGGATGCTAGTTGTAGACTCTTTACTTGACTATTAAATCTTTCACGATCCGTCATAATGTTGGATTAAAATATTGAAATGATAGGACAGGATGTGATCCTCTTGCTTGTGAAATAGTGGAAGAGAATTAAATTCACACTTAAGTGATCTTTGTTGCTTCAGTGAGACATTATCTTTATTCTTTAAATAACTACTTACTTTAATATAAAATTTTGAATTATAGTATTTCATAAAATTTTGAATTATAGTATTTCATCATTTTTTTCCACTTTTATGTAAATATAAGCAAACCAAGTAGCAAATCATCTACAACAAATCATCAAAAAGACAGGGAAAAAATAAAGGCCAAGAATGTCGATTCGCAATAAGTATGATGAAATGGAAAAGAAATGGAATGATAGGGAAGAAAGAAAATTGTAGCATTAGATAAACGCATGGGATGGGAGTGCAAAAAAGTAAACTACCAAAAATTGAATCTAAGAAGCTTTAGCCATTAGTAAGATGGATTGGAATGGTTAGGAGAATGTAAGATGGAAGAAATGAACTACTTGGTAAGGTGGGTATACCCACCATATAACTAAATTCCAACTATTTTAGATAGTTACGTCTTCCATAAAATGAATATTTATCTTTTTCTTATTGTTAATTGCAACTTACAAAGGCATTCACTTACTTTTCCAAGGCTCTTTACCAACAATCTTAGCAATGGAATTGCTAATTTAGCAAATTACAATATTTTATGGTCTTATAACGTTGGATTCTTCTTTACTTTTTAAGTGAAAATATCAATGATAAGCACTAAATACTTGCTATCTATAATTTCCAATCTAAAACAAGAAAATTTTGTCTAAAATAGAAAAGGTTCCTTTATTCTCTTATCCATCAAAGTCACTTGCTATAACTATTTAACGAATAATATACTTCTAATTTCAAAATCCATAAATTCGTAACATTTCACATCCAAAAAGGCAACTTTCCCATTCATTGCATCCAAATACGTCATAATCACACTTTATTCATGTGGAGTAGCATTCTTTTACTCAAGGTCTCGAAGTCAATATCAAAATCAATTGCCTCTCTCCAGCCTTTCAACCATCATCCTCTAACTGCCATAATCGATCTGTGGGCTTTAGGGTGTGTGGTTTTGGAGATGGCTTCAGTCCAATCTCCATAAACCAATGTCTCAAACCTAGCATTGACTTTTTTCTAGATTGGATATTCCTTTAATGTCCCTGAAACAAGCTTTCTCTCCTTGCAAGCTAAGGACTTCTTGGGCAAGTGTTTTAAGAAAGACCCAATGGAGAGGTGGTCAACTGTTGAATTACTTTAACATTCATATACTACTAATGATGAAAATTCCACATTTAAGGAAGTATGAATTTAAAATGTGGAAACACTTGTAAGTATATTGGATCAAGAATTTTAGAACTACAATAAATGACTTATTGACAACTTGGAACACTAAGCCTAAAAGTTTTATAAGTCCTTCTTTATCATAAAGCATTAGGCAATTGAGTCAAGGCAATGACAACAAACCTAATTGGTTTTAGGATGATATGAGGGTTGTGATAAGAAGCAATAGTACTGACAATAAAGAGAAAAACAAAATCAGCTAGTAGCAAGAAACATAATCACTTACTTAAGGTTAAATGCAAATTGTCACGAGACTATTACCCTCTTCCCAAAAGATTGACTTCAGGGGATATACAGTGCCCACGCTTATAAGTCTTAAAACCATCCTTTTTCCATCTGATGTAAGATTAATGCACCCTTCTATATCGTGCTTCCTTTTTTTGAAGCGCTTGATGTGATATTCTCCTCCACCAATCCTCGTAACGCCTTTGTCATAGATGGCTTACCCTACCTATCACTACCATTCCACCAACAACTATCATTCCACTAACAACCTATGGCACTCGATATGGGGTCAAATGAGATCAAAAGTTGGCTCTAATAACTCTTTATCATGGGGCTATTATTCTCTCTTTAAAAGATATGCCTATCAGGGTGTACAACACTCATCCTTATAAGCCCTAAGACCAACCTTTATCTATTTGATGTGTAATTAATATACCCTACTTATTCTTTATTTGAGCACTTGGCGTGGCATTCTCCCCCATCCAACCTTGTGACGATCTCGTCATAGTGGTCCATCCTACCTACCACTACCATTCTACTATCGATTGTTATTCCACTAATAACACGTGACTCTTGGTACAAGGTCGGATAAGATCAAGGGTTGACTTTGATACCACTTTATCATGAGACTATTAACCTCTCTCCAAAATATTGATATGAAGGTGTGTGTAGCGCCTATGCTTATAATCCTCTAGTGCACCTCTTGTCTAATCGATGTGGGTTTAATGTACCCTTCGACATCGTGCTTCTTCTTTTCTTTTTTTTTTTAGTGCTAAACATGACAATATATAGGTGAACCGACCAAACATTGAAGAAACTGATAGAATATTGTATAAGATTGAAGGTTATAGCTTGATTATTCTAAGTCAACCCAACAGGAACTGTTAGACAAACACATGTAACTATAACACTAGAGTTAATTATAACGTAAACGACAAGGGAAAAACAATGTTGTTATCTTATTAGGAATCTCTTATAAGAATCATCCGAGGATAAAACGTATTTTAATGCCAGAAAGCTAGAAAGGATGACCTTTGTATAAGGATTATATTGCCCAATTTTTATGAAATACAACAAATGTTCAAAACATTGATTTTGTGTTTGTTGTGATTTTGAAAGGGTAACTATTTTTCTCAATTCCTTTGTTGTTCTCAATTTTTATTCATAACTCCTAACTTTGCAAATTTCTCTAGAATTGTCACTTATGAATGAAAATAATATTTTCTATCTTGATAATAGAATATGCATATGTCGAGAAGCAATTTCTTACTAACATGCTTAGTCTCAAATGGGAACCCTAGTTATCATTTGCAAGCTTATGCTATATTTTTTAGGCTTCAAGTTGGATTTTAGGTCATAAAATGGAAATTTCACCATTGACACTGTTGGCATATATTTGCATTAGGTAATACCAAAAGTTAAGGGTCTATTTGAAATAAATGAATTTCATAAAATTTTGTGAAATTGATTTGTAATTCCAAATGTTTATATTTAGAATACATAAAATATTCATTTTAGTTATGTAATTTATATTCCAGGAAATCTAACGTAACTAATCTCAATTCCATTAAAATAGCTAGTATTTTTAAATGAATTATACAAATTTAAAAGGTACATTTTTATCTTCCAAAAACTATTTTTACTAGGCTTTTTTTATGTGCCTTTTAAAAAAATCTCAACATTACAAGAATATTATATAAGAATATTACAACATTATATAATATATTATTATAATATCATATTATGTCAAGATATAGACACCAAATTATATTGTCATTTATAATATAATATAATATTGTGTTCATACATATTTAGTATAGGTAGTGTTTTTTATGCAAGATGATTTTTTTGTAAAAATATTTTCTAATTGTTTAAAAATTATGTAGGTATAAATATTAAAAAATTAATGATGTATTGTTACCATTATTTAATTTTGTAAAGCTATTATATTAAAGATTATATTAACAAATAAATATAAATAAAATTTTAATTCTACATTTGTTCCAAGCATGATTATGAGAAATTCAATTAAATTATATATTTTAAATAATAACTATTCAAACAATAAAATTTTATTTACAAATGAATTCTATATTTAATTCATTCTTTTCAAAAAGGGTAAATTATCCATTTACTTCGAATTTATCCATTTGTTTGCACTCACCAAATGGGATTTAGCTTAAGAATGAACAATGAAAGTTTAGGGGCAGTTTGGTATTACTTCTGTTTTTTTGTTATTGTTTTGTATTTCTATTTTTTATTTTTGTATTTATGTTTTTCTTATAAAGAAAAACGAAAACATGTTTAGTTAACATTTGTAATAAAAAAATAAAAACAAAAACTTGTTAGGTTAAAATTTATAATAAAAAATAATTTGATAATAATAACCAAATATTAAATAAATTTAAATTAGTGGACCAAAATATTCTTATTCACCTTAAAAATACATCATTAGTCAATAGATTGTATTAATTATTCAATGTAAAAAAACCTATTTATAAAATATATTTTCAAAACACAGAAAAACATCATTTTCTTAATTCTCAGTTTCTGGTTTTGTTTTTCTGATTTTGAAAATAGAAAAAAAAAAAGCAACCAAATGTATTTTTTTCTCTATTTCTCTGTTTTTGAAAACAAAAACAGAAAAATATAAAACATAAAAGATAACAAATAGTAACTTAGCTAATAACTAACTTTCTACCTCATAGCCATTATTTTATGACATACAACTTTTATTTCAAAGTTGGTAAAGCAAGTGTGACATCTTGTCCCAAGACTGTTGCACAAGAACTTCCCACTTAAGTTACGTTATGGATAATCCATTTCTCCACGTGATTGTTTTTTTTTTTTTGAAAATTTAAATCAAATTATCATTAGTCAAAAAGGAAGGATACAAAGCCAATAAAATGGGTTACCAAACCAACACGTGGGTAATACAACAGGTGTCTAATACTTAAGTATCCCTTAAAATATGACAGTCCCAAATAAAATACGAAGCTCTCTCATCTTTAACTCTAATTGACTAACAAGCTTCCAGAGATTCAAAGCACCTCCTGTCCCCTGTCCATCATATTACTCCTTTCTTCTCATCCAATCAACCACTTGTAGCACCATGCTTCTTGCGAGGGTCTTCCCTCTACCAAGTTATAAGCCTTTGGCTTTTTAATTTCTGCCTTTTTCCTTGATAGGTCCATTGATTTCTCTATCTCTCTCTTAATTAATTGGTAGTTTTATACATACATAATATATATATATATATATATATATATTTGCTGTTGAATTTAGGGTTGAGTCTAACTAAGTATGTAAGACCTAGTAACCACATGTCCATAGTTAACCTTTTATATATATATGTCAACCCTAAATTCAACAACTTTTCTTCTGTCCAAAAAATTAACTTAACAATAAAGCAATTTGGTAGCCTATTCAATAAAAACTAGCAATAAGGCTTATATGTTTAAAGGTCGTTTGATATTATTGTTGGTTATGATTTTTAGTTGTTATTTTTGTGTTTTTTATTTATTTTTGTATGTTATTTTCAGTTTCTATACTATTTTTCTTGGTTTTTGTGTTATATAAGTGTGCTGTCTTTTTTGATTTCTCTACTATTTTTCTCGATTTCTGTGTTTAAAAAAACAAAAAACTAAAACTTAATAATGAAGCCATACAAAATATGGCCTTAGTTGTTTACTTTTTCTTTTAAATTTAAAGTGAGTATTCACACTCAAATGTCGAATCAAAAGCATATTGCTTGTTTTACATTTTCAAAATAACGGAATCTTTATTTATTCTTTTCAATTCATTGTTTATTTCTATTGTGCCTTGCAATTAATTCAAATTTATTTGATTTTCAAATTCAATAAAAAATTGTTCTCTTTTTATTTTGGAATCTTCATACATTAATAAGTTATGAAAATTATAAAATATAATTTTAAATTTTTTCACAATTTGATTTTATTATTCACTAAATAAATAGTATTTAACTATTTAATATTAATTATAACGAGAATTATGAAAAATATACTTTAATATTGTTCAATTTATTTTACTTTAGATTTACATTTTCTATAAAATTTCATATTTAAAGTAAAATTTATTTTAGAAAGTAAAACTATTTAGAAATTTAAATATCATCTAATGAATAAATATTAATTTTTAAATAAAATTTAACAAAATTTTTACTTATTGAATTATGTATTTTTAATAAAATATGATGGATTAATTATTAATATTTATTGATTAAAAAACCTTTAATTATTTAATTAATTTGTAAAACAAATTTTTATTTAATTTGCATTTAATATTTTATTATTATCATATTAAAAGAGTAATATATAAAAAATAAAAATTTATTTCTTTGGTTAAAAAATACAAAATCCAAAATTGAGAAACAAAAGTAACAAAGTCAAGAAATGAAAGACAAAATCTACAAGTAAAAATTGAAACATTTTCTCTTTCAAAATGGTGAGTACTCATGATTAACAAGAAGAAGATGAAAATGAGCATATATTTGTAACTTAAATATTTAATTTCAAACTAAAAATATTTATAAACTAATAAAGATAAAGTTTTCAAGTTTTCAAAATTAGGTACTTGCTTAACTACTCGTTAGCATTTAAAGCAATAGTACAAAAATGTGAAAAGAGGGATTTCTTATATATTTATATATATGGTACTTGCGTAACTACTAAAAAGAGGGATTTCTTTTTTTTGAAAAATTAAATGAATCAATTAATGAAAAGAAAGTTTAACGTAAGTTAGACCATCAAACTCACACACGCACCATTCCACACACATACAACTTCCCTGAACCACCCACGTATCACCCACGGAACCAAACACACTAAATGTTTGATGGTCTTTCCAAACGACAAATGTTCTTTCGATTGTGCATCTTAAAGAAGAATGCTCATGATTGAATATTTCTTTCTTTCCTCTTGGAAGACTAGCACGTCGAAAATCAGGAAGATGATATCTCTCACCTTTGTATGGTCCTAAATAACCTTGCATGTGAGGATATCCTGCATCGACCAAATAATATTTTCCTACATTCCAAATTTAAAATAAATAAATAAAGAAGTAGTGAATTATTAAGAATAAATCAAATAAATAAAAAATGTATAAAGTTTTAATTCACAAACCTTTAGGTGGATGAGGGAAGTGTAATCTATCATTACGCAAAGCTTCCATAAAAATTCGAGCATCATGTGCTGTGCCTTCCCAACCAGCCCAAGCAAAAGTAAAGCACATATCAAAATCACAGACAGCCATTACATTTTGAGTAGCAATGCCTTTTCTCCCAATATATTTTACTTGATTGGACCTTGGAACTACAACTGGTATATGTGTTCCATCAATTGCTCCAATGCAGCCTTTAAAATATGGCCAATACCTTCTATCATCTTGAATTTTGCTTGGAATTTTACTAAAAGTTGGATCTTTTGGTTTTATGAAATCAATCGACATAGATGAAACGGCCTCTAATACTATTTGAAACCATCTAGAAACTGTT